>JAOEGS010022839.1:0-66985 GCA_025447755.1 Corythornis vintsioides
CAACAACAAAACCAACACAATAATAATAATAATAATAATAATAATAATAATAATAATAATAAAACCAACCCACAAAACAACCCTGTTTCCAAAGACAAGAGTAGCCCTGTGTAGGCAGTTGACTGGGGAGCCCAGTCCCCTAAGGGAGCATGAAATGATACTCTTAAGAGAAAGCAGGCAGAGACACGTACCCATGATATAACCCATGGGCTCAGAGAAATGGATGCAACAGAATGAAAAGGAGGAAATTACTTAAAATGGCCGAGATCCCAAGCAAAGATCTCTGGACACTGTGGCATGGGTCGGGCCCCACTGAGGAGGCACTGACAGGGCCCAGGCTGCCCCTTGCTGGAGAAAAGATAGTTTTTTTAAAAATGAACTGAAGTACAAGTTAAACCCAGGGCAGTGTCACAGAACAGATACATCTAGAGTGTGGCACTCTGATTAGGTTTCTTTTCTGATTATGTTTATATTGAAGACTGATTCACCAATAACACTTGGCTATTCATATCACACTGAAACTGGACTCAGTCCACAAAGAAGGGATTTTTCACAAACTTTTGAGCCAAGGGGCCTCAATCTGGCCAAGCAGGATTGAAAATAAAAATAAAATTATCTGCTTGAGCACAGTTTCTAAGGGAAGAGAAACTGCTGCAACCTCACACATTTTAACTATTTGTAAAGGAAAAATAATAGTTACTCAATTTTTCACACAGCTCCTTGAAACAAATAAGGCATTTGTACCTGCCTCTCCCAACATTTACAAAATAAATCGACTTGTATTTATTAATAAAGAGGGTGATTTAAAAGACCAGTAAATATTCTACTCCAAAATAACTGCTTAAGTAATTGACCAACAATTACTTATCTTCTCCATGTTAATTGGCTAAACAACATATGGGTTTACAAAACAATTAGTGTGGAGTTTTAATAGGCAGTGTGTGAAAGTCAGGCATAATTGATATAGGAACTACATTAGGAGCTTTTAACGTTAGTGCTGCCTGAACGAGCCCTCATGGATTCCATCATGACTATTTGTCTTTTTAATCAAGGTGAAGAGGTTAAACAGCCTTTCAGATGACTTCTGCATACAACATGGAATAGGCGAGCATGGTGTAAGATAAGACAATTAGAATACTGATTTCTATAGAAACGAAAATATCCCCGTACCTGCTTTAGACGCCTCCATTTGGCTCTGCGATTCTGAAACCACGTTTTCACCTGAGCAACGACAATGAGAGAAGGCATAGAGTAGTCTTGGAGGCAGTAAGTGCCAGGACCCTTACCCGAACACCACAAACAGAAATCAAGGCTCAGCCCTGCTCCCCCGATCCGAACGAGTCCCTAAAAGCGGTGCTGACCGAGTGCGACCGCTACCGCTGGCGCCGGGGTCTGACTGGGGATGGGATGTGGCGTCCCAGGGCGCAGACACAGCCTCACCTGCCTCTCGCTGAGCTGCAGCATCTTGGCCAGCCGCTTCCTCTCTGGCGGAGAGAGGTATTTCTGAGTTTCAAACTTCTTCTCCAGCTCGATGGTCTGGTCGTTCGAAAAGCGGACCTGCCCCCCTTTCCTCTTGTGCAGCGGTCGCTGGATGAAGGGGCTCCACAGCACCGGCTTCCCTTTAAAGAGAGGCATAGCGGCCGAGGGTCACCGGTGTGCCTGGGGAGCCTCGGCCCGAGCCTGGGCCTGGAGACGCGCCGGGTGCAGGGCCCACTGATTTCCTTCGCCTGATTTTATGTCCCCCAGTTCCCATTCTCATCTTTTTTGTCTCCTCTGATTTTCACCTCCGCCGAACAGAGAGACCAGTCAAAGCCACTCTACGGGCTTTGGCAACATTTCCGTCAAGGTGTTTCCTGTTGGTCTATCTCACAAAGAAAAGAGAGTGAGAAAAAAAAAAAAAAAAAAAAAAAAGAAATATTTTCTTTCTGCTCTTCCATTACGATGTCTCAAAGACACTGTCTGCCTTTCTCTGCATCAGTGCCCGGGGCCCCGCCGAAAGAAGGTATATTGTGAGGCTGGGCGGAGGGGACACGCCAACACGAGCGCATAGGGCACCCACCGGCTTTAGGCAAGAAGCGCCCCAAGTCCCCCCACTTGGGACCTTGCCTGCCCGTGGTCGCGGGGTGTTCGCTCTTCTCAGCCCCGGGCCGGGGGCAGAGATGAGGGGCAAAGCGGTGCAGGCAGCGGCACGCCAGGATGTCAGCCCTGATGCGGAGCGGCAGCCGTGTCCCGGGGCTGGACACTACCACTGAGTCACTCTGTCTTACTGTCTTGCTGCATGCACCCTTTGAAATTCGCTGCATTGTTTTTCAAATTTTGCTTGCGTCAGGCTTTAGTAATTCTCGTGCAAAACAGACTCAAAAAAAAAAAAAAAATAGGAAGCAACTGGTTATTTTAGCTGTCATAAAGTCACATCCCACACAGAGGAAATGAACAATATCAGAAAAACGGATCCCGGCTATCAGAAGTCGAGTGTTTCCTGAATTTGTCTGTATTGAGGATGTCGATAAAGTAATCAGCAATGTGCACGACTCCCGGGGAAGAATCTGCTTCAGGCAGCCAGGAAAACACTTAACAGCTTCTGAAACCAGATTTACTCCTATCGAGAGCTCAAGGTTTCCTGTATGAACGGGAAGGGTCAGCCTCTTTCACTGCACGAATGTGGTGAGTCAGGTCTAGTTTTGCAATAGCAAAGAACAAGTGCTGTAGCCCGGGCACGGGGATCAGCCCCCGCAGAGGGGACACTTCCCCCAGCCGAGGGCGCGAAGGGATTGTAGAGACCCCGGCCCGGCCCGGCCCGACCCCACCCGGCCCATTCCTCCGGGGATCCGCGGAGGTCCCGGCGAGCGGAGCCTTCCCCCCAGCTGTTTTTCAAGTCATCCGCAGGAAAAGACTGAGATCTGCCATGCCATCTCCTAGCACAATTAAAACTCCCCACCAAAACCACACGCGACATTACTAAGGACAGTCTCAGAGTCACTTGGTAGAAGGAAAACAAATCTGAGTCACCGTGGCCGCGCACTGTGGTCTCGCTGCCAGCGCTGGAGCGCGTCTTGTCTTCCATTTACTGTAAATCAGACGGGGGCCGGACGGACACGGGCAGCGCAGAGAGTCGGTGGGGCAGGCGGCAAAGGGGGGCAGAATCCAGACACTCCCCATTCCTCCCCCCAGCCCCTGACGGCGGAACGGGTACGGGATGGGAGCAGCGCGGCAGAAGTTGGGGAGAGCGGGGGAGAACATGGCTTACCCAGAGGGTCCTGCCGAATCAAGGCGTGCGTGTAGTCGCCAACGGCGCGAGGGAAGGAGTAGAGGGGCCCGGCGTAGGCGCCGGTGCCGTAGGTGGCGGCAAGGTGGTGGGAGAAGGCCGGGTGGATGGGGGTCGGCTCATAGATGGGGGTCCGGTATGGGGACACCAGGCTGGTGAAAGAGGAGTTGGGTGACGGCAGCGTCGGCGTCGGCGGGGCGGGCAGGGAGTGGGAGGCCGGGGCGGCGGCAGGACCGCGTCCCAGGATGTCCTCGATGTAGAAGGGCGTGGGGTGCGCGGGCTGGAGCAGCGGCGTGGGCGCATACAGCGGGACGCCGACGCCCAGGGCCGCCGCCGCCGGCGCCGCACCCGGCGGCTGGTACTGCATGGCGCGGCCACCACCCGCGCACCCCCCGCGCCCCCGACCGCCCCTGTGGAAAGCTGGTCCCGACCGCGGCGGCTAGGTGCTGGCACAGCCGCCGCGGGTTTCTCTGGGCTCGGGTTACCCTTCGATAGGTTTCTATTGGCGCGGGGCGGAGCCCGCGTGGTCTCTGTCCCCTTCCTGCCACGGCTCCGTCTAGCCAATGAGACAGGCCAGGGAAGGGGGAAACCACCCCCCGCCGGCAAACACTACCCCCGCCTCCCAGAGCAAACTCCCCGCGGCGCCAATAAGCCAGCGCCGCAGTCCCGAGGAGCCCAGGCACCGGGCCGTGACCCGCAGCCCGCCCAGGTCCCGACGGCACCACCCGGGTGTGGGCACGGCACCGCTGCACGGGGGTGCGAGGGTACGGGGAGGGGTTCCGACAGCACCGGGCAGGGAGTTCGGCACCGTGCCTACCGGCTCCCGCTCCTCTACCCGCGCACGGCACAGCGTCATGTGGAATTCGGATTTCCCCACAGGGGAGAGCCCTAGCCCCCTGCAGCGTGGACTGGCCCCACGAGGAAGTGGAGCTCAGCAACTCTCGCCCCTGGAGCTCGCCGTGCTCCAGAGGTCTTTGAAAGGCCTCCGCGGGCCCTCTGCCCGCCAGTGCGGCCCGGGAAAGGGGCGAGGGAGAGGCCACGGAGCACGGGCCGCGCGTGGGAGGACAGCGACGGGGCTGCGTACGCTCCTGTCCCGTCCCCCAGGACAGGGCTAAGAGCCAGGAGGGCTTCAGAGCTGTGCGGCGCGATTTCCTGCTCTGAGCCTCTCCGGGAACCGACGACCGGCACAGAGGGGCAGTGGGGACGGCAGTCCCAGAAAGGCAGTGCGGGCCACAGGGACTTGCTCCCCGATAGCCCACGCTATGGAACGCGGCCCACGCAGCTCCGACTGGCACCATCGATTTAATTTTTTAAAACCCGCAGGGTGTTTCCTTCTGCCCCTCCGCCCCCGGGGTGGGACGTCCTCTCCTTGCGGGCGCCGCCGGCTCCTCTTCCCAACCCCAGCCTTGCGGCGAGGCTGCCCCTCGTCGAGCGCCAGACTGGAGAACAGGGCACAGCGATCCCCTTTCTCCGCGCCGTCTCCTCCCTGCGTGGGAGCGGAGGCAGCAGGTGTCCCCTGAGTGTCCGCAGGTTGCGTCGGGTCGCCTGTGCCTCGTTCCCTGTCTCACTCCCACGCCCCCGAACTGACAGCGAGCACGGAAAGCTGTTAAGGAATAGCAGGTGCTGGATTAACTTTTTTTTTTTTTTTTTTTTTTTTTAATGGTCTCCAGCTCATATCCACGAAGATCTTAATAACTAAGAAGCTCAGAGCAAGACGAAAGGCTGTTGATGAAATGGAGATATATACATATTTTAATAATATAGGGAGGTTGGGTTGGGTTTGGTTTGTTGTTTTTTTTTTCTGTACATTGTTAACAAATGCCAAAACTCACCTTTAAAGTGTAGTCTTGTGTCTTGTAAATATCAGGTACACATAAAGTGAGCTGACAGTTCTGATTATTTTTTCTCTCTCTGCTCAGTCTCGCAGGCATTGCTCTTTCCAAGGGGTTTAGCTAATGTTTTCATCTGGAAGTGTTGGATTTGCAGCTTGATTTACTTAATAAATGTACAGTAAACCGATGACCCGTTGCCCTCTGGAATAACGACGTGCATGATACAAGGCAGCAGTATGGAGGGCCTCAATAATATTTTACAAGCTGAGGATTCAAAATCCTTAGAACAAGTTTAAGAAAAAGAAGAAAAAAAACCCATAACAAACCATCAACAAAACAACTAACCAAACAACCAACAAAAACCCCACAAAACCATGTTTTGCTGTATTATTGGGAAACAAATAAATAGAGGAAGAGATTATTCTTTTCTGACTTTTATACAAGCAATAGGCCTTGTTAAAAGGAAGTTTTAATGGCACGGTTATTACATTCCACTACCACTGCATAATCCCTAACAAGAAAAATGAAGCACTTAATTTTGCAGTTCTACAGCACCGCCCCTTTCAAATTCAATTGTTAGACCTCAACCTTCCTTATTCCACGGGTTGGAGACTATTAAATCCGCATTCATGAAATGTCACATTTATTGAACTACATAATTTTTTAATATCACTAGTGCAGGTTTTATTGTTGATTTTATTGTTTTTATGGCCATTCGGGGCTCTAAAACCCGGATTTTTTCAATGTTGTCCTTATAATTTTTTTCACACAGTCAGAACTAATAAAATAGAACAGTTGTGACTTTTTAATGCAAGGGGTCTCGGAGTTTCAATATTTTCACTCTGCTGGATACTAAAACCAATAAAAATACATGAGATCTTAATTATTTTCTGGATTAAATAAAACCTTTTCCCTTTCTTTTGGAACGTACATTTTGTTTGTAGTTTCTGTTGTGAGGGAGATAATGCAACTTCGGATAAAATACATTATTATCAATATTGCTGCAATGAAAACAGTTTTGACTGGTTTTTACAGTCTAACGGGCATTTAAAGTAAGGTGCTGTGGAAGATCAAGATCAATGCAATCAAGACAGTGCTTTAATATTTCTACTAATTATTCACAAGTTTCCCCCTGGAAAACGCTGCAATTTAACTGAAAAAATATCGGGGGAGATAGAGAATAAGGGAAAATACGTTCCTGATTAAAACACTAAACCCTTCACGTTGGTTTTCTTGGAACGCACTTGAAACACCCTCAAGTTTCCTTATTAGTCTGGGGATTTCGAGGGGCAGTGGGGCGGGATGAGTGCATCCCCACACTGGCACAAGCTCAACCTGAAGGGATCGGCTGGAGAACTCATTATTTTGTGTAATAACTTCGGGGCCCTGTCCTCCCCTTCACTTTCTGTGAAATCCTTCACCTACGAGGAGTTCTGAGCTCAAGGGGAAAAAAAACCAAAAAACTCAAACCGAAAAACAAAAACACACAAAAAAACCCCCGGGGACTCCTCTTGTTCCAGGCGGCCTTGCTTCCACGCCCGACGGCGGGGTCCGAGGGGGACTCCAAGGCACCCCCGCCGCCGCCCGGGACACGGTCCCAACAGGGCGGACAGAGACAGCAGCTCAGGCTCGGGGGGTGGGTATAAACATGCTACTTCGTGCGCCCCCCCAAACCGGGGGCCTGGAGGGGACGGAGTCGGACCGACTCCCCGGCAGAAGCCATCGGCCGCTGCCGGCTGCCTCCCAAATGACACCCGAGTGATGCTGCCACGGCGGCCCGTGCTGTAAACCTGGCGGGTTTGTGATACAAATCTGGCCCAGACACGCTCATCGGCTTCTTTGAGACTGTTTCCGTCCCCGTCCAGCCCCTGTCTTGCGTGGAGTCAGAGTAGCCTTCCTCACGGTCGGTGTCCCACGGGTGCTTCGCGTGGCGAGGGGGAAGGCCCACGGGGTCCAGTGGGGCTCCGGAGCTTCCCGCCGGCCGCCTCCGCTTCCCATTCTGAGCTGCGGGGAGCCAGCAGCTTCGTGGAGCGCCGCAGAGGCGGCGTCGGGGCTCCGTTTCACGGCCCGGCTGCGGGTGTCCGGATCTCTCTCCCCCTCAGCCCGGGGGCGGGGGAGCAGCACCGTTTTAATTTAGCGTTTATGTGTTACCGTGTTCGTGAGCGTATTTTACAGGGCGGCGCAAACGTGAAACACCTGGATAGCGGCAGGGCCGGCACGCACAGCGGGCGGGGGGCGGCTAGCGGCGGAGGGGAACTCGGCTGTGCTAGTCGGTCGTCAGGTAAATGTGTTTAAAAAAAATTAAAATAACCAAACAAACACCACCCCCCAATGTCGGCAAATCAGGAAATTAATGCTTCCAAAACCAGAGACAAATACCAGAAGGTATTTCCAATCCGCACCCCCAATTACCTGCGATAAACACCCCACAGCTGATTCCTAGGGTGATTATTCCAGGAAATACACAAACTAGTTCACGATTTTTAAGTGAAACTAGTCTTAAAGCACAGAACTCTTCAATTTTGTTCCACGGGTTCTGTTATCGATAACCTGAAATTTTTGCATGGTACCTGGCTGGATTCTGCTCTCAAAAATTAGAGATATACCTGTAATACCACCATCTGTGACACTTCTGGCTTCAGGAGACTTACACCAGAGATGAATCATTCCTAGCTGCAATAACTATGTTTGGCTGTATAGGATTAGTAAACAGTCCGGCAAAGTCCATCTTTTAATAGCATCAGAGGGCTACCAGAAGTGCCATCCCTAATGCTACAGGGTGCTTTCCAAGAGGATCCAGCCTGCAGTCATTCTGCCCCTTCCCATTATTGAAAATATTTCAAGACTCTTCCAAGAGAGGTGAGTCCATAGCCTTGAACACCTTCCAAGGAGGAAATAGGAGGGAGTTCACCTCTTTGATTTTCCTAGCGCCATGAAAGCCAGACTGCTCCAGACAGAGGCACCACATGTTGCAGGGTGATGTCAGTCAGTGCTGCTGTCTTCCAGATAATTCATCTGTTAGATATTCACTTTGCACATCTTCCTCTTCCTCATCATAATGATTTGATTTACAAAATGAGTTACAACCATTAAGGATGGTCAGACAAAGGCATTCATTAGATGCAGCAGAACAAGACAAATCTAGGTCTAAAAAGGAGTGGACAACATGAACTATTATTCTAGGCAGAGCTGGCAGGAGCTTATAATTTTCCATGCTACATCCCTATTATAATATGATTATGATTCTGCCAAATTTAAACCATCCAGGTGGAAAAAAATTTTGTTCTGGGGGGATCTGTCTCATGCTGCATATGTTTAAAATTTCAGCAAAATTGGTTCAGCTGTTTCTGAGCACTGGGTTAGAGAAAAGCACTTTTTTTTTTTTTTTTTTTTCCCCCCCCCCGGCATTTAGATATCCTTGCCTTGTACCAAAAACCTGCAGTGCACCACCACAAGGAAAACTTCATGAGATGAAAATGTTCAGCAAAAAGACATCTAGGATTGCCTCTTTGGTTCTTCCTTTGGTCTTCCTCCTAGGGCTGTGATTTACACCCCAAACCTCCCAGAGACCTTAAGAATATTTAGGCCTCCCATTGGCCTGACTCAGCTGTCTGATGATTTGAAGATTGGCACTGAATATCTGTGGGTATGAGACATGCTTTTCCAATATGCTCTCACCAACTCTGAGAAAAAAAAAAAAAAAAAGAAAATAAAAAGAAAGCTACAGAAATGTTTTAATGGTGCTTTTGAGTCTTGTCAAGTATTTTCAACACTTGCCAGACCCTAAGGGGCACACCGGTCCCTCCATTTCCTCTAGTCCCCAATATTGTTAATATCTCTTCTGGGACACCTTGACTGGGAAATTGGGATATGCAACATTTACGGCTCTGTGGTAAAAGGAAGGAACACATGGCCCTGTATTATAAACATAGCTTAATACCACTTTCATTCTGAACTGGGCTGTCCTAGTGATTACCATGATACCAGCTTCTTTAAACCAGAGTTTAATTCAATTGAAGTGTGACATAATTCACCAGTTTTCTTCTGAATTGCAAAGAGGCAACCTATAAAACTACTCAGGCTTTAGTGTTTTATGGAATGCACTTTCCTAACTTTTTCTTTGCCTGAAGAGTTTCTTATCTGACCATTATGAGAACGTGGTGAACAATGCTATGAAAAACAGTGCAATATATTATTACTTACAGGCTCATATTTCCTATATATCTGCCACCACAAACTATGAGCTATTTTGGATCCCGCCTGTCAGTGCAACTGAAAGCTGCTTGGTTAATTATATTTATTTGGGGTGATGGTAACTGTAACATGTTAAAACTTATATTCTTATGTGTTGGCTACACACATAAATATTACACCCAAAAACACATATAATTCCCAGGGGCTAGATTGTCTCTCACATCTTGCACAATCATTTACGTAAGTGCAAACTGAATATAAAATGCTGCTAACACAGACTGCTGGCTACTGTACACCCACTCTGTGTTGATATAAATGAATATAACAAGATACCAGACAATGAAGAATCTGCCTAAACTACAGTTACGACAAAACTTTTTTTTTTTTTTTTTTCTTTACAGGCTAATCACAATTAAAAAAAATTGTATGTTTTAAAGAGGACTTGTGCAGTGAGATTTTTCACTGTAACAGTTCCAATGGGTCCAAAGTACACACAGCTAAATTTAATGTCAGTAGGAATTAGGTACGAATAGGGAGTGTTAGTTATTTTTGTTAATGTTTTCCAGAGCTTACACATTCACTCTACATTTTTTAGCAAACTTTATCATTTTGGCATCATAAAATCAATCTCTAGGTAGGCTTGTTTTATCTGCAGCTGATACATGCATGCAGTTGCTGTTAATAGTCAAATATAGAAGCTTACAATAACAGTCTAGCTAACTATTAATGGCTGTTTTAACAGTGGAGTTAGAAGGATGGATCCAAAATCTGTCCTCATCTGAAAAATAGATTGCTAGACTCTCAGATGCAGAAACACTTCAAAGGCTTCATTTCCATGGGTAGGAGCCAAAATACATGGGTAGAATTGGCATTAAAGGGCTAGAGGAGGTATTTCCTTAGAGACAAATTCAGAACTTGTGTAATGGCTTTAGAGTTCACTGAAGCTGACTAATTTCATAGGCAAATAATGTATTTTTTCATAACAGAATTACAGAATATGCCTTGACAGTTACAAGTGGAAAAATCTCATAAAGTACAATACTAAATGGCAGAAATGAAAGGAAGATTCCTTTTTCCCTAAGGCAGATATCTCCCCTTCTTGCTCCCTCCCTTGAGCTGAGGTGTCCCTGTTATGGCAACTGCATAGCCCAGAATCAACCGATGCACCATGTCAGCATCAGTGGCAGATGGTACCCACCTTTGAGCTTCTGAGTCCAGAGGAGCTTATTGTGCCAATTATACTCCATTAGTTCACACTAGAAGTGGCAGGACAGTTATTGCTGCTGCTGCTGACACTACAGAGTTTCCTGACCATGGTGAAATCTTGGTGTCCTAGAGTACTAGTGGCACTTTCACTCTACACAGGGAATATTTGGCTGCTGCCGATGAGGACTTCTGCTTTATGATGGGGACTCATGAGGATATTACTACATGAGGATCTGAAAGTGCAGCTAAGCTGGTCTTTGCACAGTTTGCCCCACTCCATGTGCAGAATAAAGAAGTACTGACTTCTGAGTTGTCCAGCTCTGCTAACAGCTCAGATCTGGCCCCTGATAATGCCATAATGGAGCAAAGGAGAAACTTGCATTATTTGGAAGATAAAGCAAAACCAGGATACTTCCCCCAGATGAAGTGGAGGATAAGGACTTCCATTCAATATGTGGGATGTAGGAGCAATTAACGTCCAACCTGGAAAGTTATTTTACTGTTCTGAAAGCATGCATCATTTGATAAACAGGGCCCTGCTTAGTCTCTATTCACTGTTCACTATCTAAAATGATGTGAGCTCAAGGTTTCTCAGAGGAAGGTGTAGCTAAGCATCCTGAATGGGTTTTTGCTATGTCTGGTTTCATTCACCCTCTCCAGCAATAATCACCTGTCAGACAAGTCTCTGTTCAAGTCACTTCAGTGTCTGGAAATAAGGGAAATGTTTTTGCTAATCTTCAGGTCTTCCTATGATCTCTAAGTTTATTTCATAGCCTTTTGAGTTTTCTTAATTTTCTTCCATGGAGTCAGGTTGGGAACTTTAACTTGGTTGAGCTATCATGTTTCTACATTTTGCTTCTCCATGCCAGCAGTGCTTGTCATGGAAACCTGTGGAAATGCTTGCACAGCTGAGAGTACAGCTCTCCTGGTAGGCATGAAGTCAGGCCAATAGCAAGATGCTTTATACCCAATATAATCACTCCCTCATGAAAGCTGGGACAACAGTATATGCTGGGATGGCAATATCCACACCACAACTTGTAGTCTTTATAATACTTCTGGCAAACGCAAACCAAATATAAATAATGATTGACATGAAAAGAGATATGGTGATTTAAAAACTGCATATATCTGTAAAATTTGTATTCAAAACTTTATAGTTCTTTCCTAATATTTTAAGGACTGGGTTTGACTAACTCTTCAGAACAACTGCTCTTTATCACTCCTTCCTTAGTTTGACCATCTCATAATCTTACCTCATTTTAGTACTGGGGCCTGAAATTGTATGTGCGAATGTAGGAGTTCTAGTGTTGTATATTGTAAACCACAACCTAGATGTTTCCTTGAAGTCAACCATGACATGAGAGCCAAAACTGATGCAAATGCTATTACAAATCTTGATATCTAACTGTACTTTAAAACACTTGTTTTAAAACATTACAACAAAATTACTATTAAAAAAATAAATAAATGTGTGTCTGAATAGCATCCTCAGCATCCAGACAGGTGATCCATAGCTTCTAAGAAGAGGCAGATGGACATCAACCCAGAGCTTACTGCTGTATCCTTGTAGATGCTTGCACATGTTTGAGCTCAGCTGCTGAGTTAGCAACATCATTCAGAGACAGATCTACAGTCCACACTTCTGCACCTACATCTGCTGGAGCAGACATATGCAGAAAATGCCTGGAGTAGGAACACTACACTGTGGCTCCTCTTTCCCAGCACAGTCTGCATATCCCCACTGTTCAAAAACATGTCTGCTTCCAGGGACAAGGCAGCAATAGGCAGTACAGTTTTCAGGAGTCATTCATACAGTGAGCAATGAGAAGTATCATGCCTATGGGTCACATGTCAATTAAGCAGTCCTTTGCATGTCAGGGTACAGCCAAAGACATAATTGGCATGTGAACAAAAATGGGGTTTTAAAATCTGTTCTGATCCACTGAATACACAGAACATGTGAGGAAATGCAGAAAGCAGACTGCTCACCATGACAGAGACTTCAGAGACACTGGAGATTGTGGGAAAGATCTACTAACTTCAGAATCATAATAGACTGAAATAAATAATCATATAGTATTATCAATATGTACTAGAAATTAACTGAAGTAATAGCTTCCTTTTAGAAGAACAAATTAAGCACTGCCCTCTTTGTAGTTGTGTGTTTTAAGTATGTTTAGGAATTTTAGGACTTAGAACTTTAGAAAATACATACAATTTCAGTAATTTTTTTAAAAAAAGGTAATGCAAATTAGAATTTAACAAATAACATGATATAATAAATTTAAACTGCAGGTAGATGTAACTCACAATTATTCCCTAAAGAACATCTAGCAGCCTAGGAAGAACTGGGTGAGCCTTGCCTGACTTTTACCATTGCATTACCTTCCTGAAGAAGGTTTGTTTGTTCCTGAAGAAAAGAGGTTTTCTGCAGTCTCGGATAAAGTGAAAATCTGACTATAAGTAAAGGCAGGTTTAGTTGAACCATCATTAAAGATTCAAATAAGCTATTTAATTTTAGGATGTACCATCACTGCACCACTCCATTTCTGTGGCTTCTCAAGCTGCTTTTCTATTACTTTTGTCTCTTTCAAATTATGTTACATTTCACATTAGGACTGAATCTACTGTGAGACATGACGTTGCTTTTTAGGTTGTCTTCACAGCACCCATCTGACACCTGTAAAATATTAAACTGTAAGAATGTATGTTAAAGTCAGTTAGCCAGGATGAGTGTGTTCTATAGATAAATGGGTTTACTTGGGAGAGAGCACCACAGCCTGTCAAAGCCTCCATATCACTGAAGAGTAAATTCTTAGAGTCAGGATGTCTAGATAACCATAAAATCACAGAAAGTAGTAGAAGGAAGTAATGTCAACCAGGTCTGCCACACAGAGTTTGCTCCTCAAAACCCTGCTGCAGTTACATCTGTTACAACCTGATGCTCTTTCACTCTCTACCTGTTGCATTTTCCTTCACGTTGCAGTTGAATTTTCCCTGGTTTGCTTCACATTAATTAATGTATGGGCTTTGAACACATCAGTCTTACTTTCTGTGCATTTCACAACATGAACTTCTTAGGAGTACAGAGACCTATGGATAAAGCCATAAAGGTCAAGGTTCTGCTGGCCTTGTCACAGACAGGAGTGTGAATGGGATATGAACAGCACCTCTGTCTGCTTTTGGGACATGCAGAGCAATAGCTTCAGTGGCACCAGCTAAGCCTTTCTGCTGGGCCACAAGTAGGTGATTCAAGCCCTTCTCCATAGTGCAGTCAATGTCACTGTCGACTTCGTGCACACAATGCTCTCCACAGGGTGAGGGCATCATAACCTGTGTGCTCATGGCAAACATTACGTGCCAAGACCTGTAATGCCTAGATCAAACCCAGACATGAGGCAAGGCTGGGGATGATGAAGTATTGCTATTGCATTTTCTTTCTGCTAAATCCATGACTTATACTACTCTCTTGTCACACAATAACCTACTTCCTCTCATTCCTTCAGTTTTACACTTGAAACATGAATTAGCAGTTATGTAATCTTACACCCTAATCCTGGTTAGCAAAATCTGTGCAGTCAGCCCTTTGTACTTTTTCTCATCAGCCAGTTCTTCCAAGCACATAGATACGGTTGGGTCTTCTTCTATGAACTTCCTCCACCTTGTCTTCCTGGTAACGAGGTGCAGAGAACTGTATGCTCACCTTTTCCAGATGCTATCGTGTGTCAGTTCTAAGAAAGGTTCACTTGCTCTTTCCCTGGGGTGCAACTCTATGAGAGCCTCAACTTACATAGACATCTTTAACCGTTATGTCACGTAGCAAATTCAAAATGCAAATTCAGAGGCCCTCATTGCCTGGTGCAGCCATCAGCACATCTTTTCCATCTTAAGAGGAAAGGAAGATGGCAGACCTCAACTTTCTGACAAATATTGCCATTTTTTAAGAGAGCTCAGATTGTTTTCTAACTCTTCATGCTAATCAGGTAAATTGGCTTATTTGTGACAGGGAGAGGAATGATAGGAAATACTAACTAATCCTGTACTAGTGGTCAGAGTAAAGCAAAAACAAAGCCAGTTTCCAGTTCTCCATACCAAGACCGATTTTCCATTGTTGTTCCACATGATCTTCCTATTTAAGTCTGCCCATGAAATTCTCTTGTGCATCCTGTAATTCTGTTTTAGTAGGTTTAAAACAAACAAAAGGAAGTAGTTTTTCACACAGCACATAATTAAATTATGGAACTTGTTGCCATGGGAAGTGCTGGATGCCAAAAGTACAAATAGGTTCAGAAAAAAAGACAAATTATAGAGGATAGGTACATTGATGAGTATTAAATACACAGCACTTGGCTCAGAAAGCTCTTACACTGCTGTTTGATGAAGGCAGGAAAGGATTTCTGTGTGCCTGTTTATCACACAGTTCCCCTCACCAGCCTCTTCAGATCATTAGCAGGAAGACGACATTGGAGTTAATGGTCTTAGTAGAGCAGCTTTAAATGTTCCTGTCCTAATGAGAAACACAAATGACAATAGATGCCTGTAAATTAAAAAAAACCAAAAACTTTAAGATAGAAATTGACATTTTAAATTCCTCTTGGACATTTATATCAGATCTAAGCCACCCAATGTTAATACAGAATACCTTACAGAAAAACGTACAACTGAAAGATACTTTAAGGCTTGAGGATGGATAAGTTTGTTGGCCCAGACAAAAGTTTGATTTTGCAGATATTAGAGCTGGATCGACTTCATCAGGGACTGATGTTGAGAGGAAGCCTATTATCTGTGTTGGGAAAGTTGTATCTACTCTTGGAGCTCTCTCCCCTCCCTGAACAAATGCTCCCACCGGCCAGTGTGGTGCCATCTCTTCTTGTTGACTTTGCTCTCTAATTGCTGGTTTATCAGCCTCTATTTAGAGTTCTCAACTTGTCTTGACTAATGAGTAAAATGAACAGAGCCACACACACAGTCAGGGAGGAGAGGGTGGTAGACTGGCACTGCAGGGAGGAAGCCTTAGCCTCATGGCTGCTTCTCTCTCCTGGGCAGGGAGCCTCATCCCACAGGCTGCATGAGCTGCTCCAGTCTGGGAAGGAGGGAGAGAAAACTGACTCATAATTTTGAATAGCATCAATAGTTGCTTTCAGTATTGTTCTGTGTGTTTGGCTGCAAAATTCATAGTCTGATTGCATCTGTATTGCTTTGTCATTGAGATTTCTTTCTGCATCATTCAGAGTGAGAGAGGCTCATTATGGTCTCCTGCATTAGCTCAGACTGTGTTTTCCAATTGCCTCAGCATAGACATATTCATTGCAGCAAGGTAATGAATAGAATCAGGTGATTTATTTCCATTGTGGAGAAACCTGTATACGTTTATCTACATTATGCTGTTAAACTGAATGTGGTTACAATCACAGAATGTTATGGATTGGAAGTGACCTTGAAAAATCATCTAGTCCAATGCCCCTGCCTGGGCAGGCTCACCTAGATGAGGTCACACAGGATCACATCCAGAGGGACTTTGAATACCTCCAGTGAAGGAGACTCCACAACCTCCCTGGGGAACCTGTACCAGTCTGTAACCCTCACTGTGAAAAAGTTTCTCCTGACATTTATATGGAACCTCCTACACTCCACCTTGCACCCGTTGCCCCCTGTCCTATTCTTGGATGTCACTGAGAAGAGCTGGCTCCATCCTCCTGCCACTCACCTTTTACTTTTTTATAAACATTAATGAGGCCACCCCTCACTCTCCTCCAAGCTAAAGAGCCCCAGCTCCCTCAGCCTTTCCTCATAAGGGAGATGTTCCACTCCCTTAATAATCTCTGGGGCTCTGCATTAGACTCTTTGAGTAGTTCCCTGTCCTCCTTTGACTGAGGGGCCCAGGACTGGATACAATACTCCAGATGCAGCCTCCTCAGGGCAGAGCAGAGGGAGAACCTCCCTTGACCTACTATTCACATCCCTTGTAATACACCCCAGGATGCCATTGGCCTTACTGGCCCCAAGGGCACACTGCTGGTTCATGGTCATCCTGCTGTCCATGAGGAGCCCCAGGGCCCTTTCCACTACATTGCTTTCCAACACCTGGTGTTGTTCTGTCCCCAGTGAAAGACTCTACACTCACCCTTGTTAATTAAATTTCTTCCTGCCCCACTCTCCAGTCTCTCTAGGGCTTGCTGAATGACAGCACAGCCTTCTGCCATCAGCCACTCCACCCAGTTTGTGTCTCACTGAGAAGGTAATAGCAATGCAAGAGGATCAAATTCAGAAGCTTCATTTTCTTCTTGTTGCCAGAAGCCCTAACGTACAAGAAATTTCCTTGGATTTTGAAGAAATTTCCAGATCCTTTGGTTGCAGAAGAAAGTCACAGTGGGCATCTGACCAAATTAGCCATCTGCTACTATAGGTCCAACAGACACTACTTAATCCTCTCCATGTTAACAACTCAAATATCTTAAATAATGCTGCAGTTACTCGTATGATGGTAGATTCTAGGGAAGGAAACAACTTCAAGTCAAGTATTATGTTCAGCATTGGTTCTCTATTTTTTTGTCTGAGTGGTATGCGATGGCAAATATAATTGAGTGGGTGTTACAGCAGTGATTACAGCAGCACTGTATTGCCAGACAGAGGGAAAAGACCAAGGTCCAGAAACTCTGGACTAGAAACTGGGGACCTGGACACCTACCTTTGCCATTGGATGATGTTGCTGAAGCTCAGGTCACTTCATCAATGCCTGTCTGTGACTGTTCACCTTCTTCCTAACTGATCTTTTATAGACCAAATTATTCTATAGGTATGCTCTGCGTAGTGACCTGTTCAGTGTATCTTGGTGGAAAGCTCTTGGAATGTCCATAACTTAAATATTATGACACAAGAGCAGTGATCCAAATCTTCAAGACATAGTCTTGAAAGGAGCTATTAAAGCCACTTTATTGGCTCTGGTCCACCAAGAAGCTAGGGTGCCCCCATGAAAAGCTATAATAAAGCTTTTTTTTTTTTTCTTCTGTCAATCAGTTATTAACATAACAGCCTTCCATTTTTCCAGTGACAATTATCCCTGTATTTGTAGACTGGGGTGCACTACTTATGATGCAGGGTATTCCTTAGAAATAATAGGTTAAAATAAACAGCCAAACCCAGCCCAAAGGCAAAGAATTAGCCCTGGACACCAGTTCAGATAATCAGGGAATAACTAACACAGATAATCAGTAAATCATTCAAATGAATTGATTTGGCTCTGGCTTCAGTGAAATCCAAATAAGTGGCAGTTATCTTACTGTCTCTTCCTGTTATCTGGCTGTAATGACAGCAGGGGAGAGGGGGAAGTCATGTCTTTGAACAGGATCATGGCCTTTCATTTAAAGTAAATACTATATAAAAATGGAAGCTGCCTGAAGAATGAGTCTGCCTTGGCTTAGTACCAAGCAGATTAACTCATATGTTAAAACCAGACAGTATCAGATTCTTATGATGGCATTTAGTACAATACAAAAATACAAATACACAGTGAATCAGAAAGTCCTATTCTTAGGCTGGACTTGATGACTTCAAAGGTCTATACCAGCCTCAACAATAATTCTGTGTAATTTATAATGTCCTGAAAGTGGCTAGCAGCATGTGATGAGTTGGAATTAATCCAAAACACCTGTATTTTATTTTTTGATAAATGTCTTTACCATTACACATACTCATTAGTAAAATTAAAGTGAGTGATACTTAGATTTATCTAGGCAGTTGTAGCATCTAAGTTAAAATCATTACCTCCTAGGTTACCTGGTAATTGATAGAAACATGCAGGGCACCTTGTAATGACTCAATTTCCAAGGTTCCCGTCTTTCCTGCTGAGAGCGGGGTATGACAGGGTTCTCCCATGAGTACCTCCGTTTGTCGTAGAGATATATGGGCTATGGCTTTCTCAGAAGCTTCTATTGGCAGGACAGGTAGAGAGCAGTGGTAGTCAGCCCTCCAGGCGTTGCAGCATGAATCACCAACACCCATGTGTTAGCATCCTTCTCACTTTCACTCAGTGTGGGCACTCAATTCTGATCAGATTTTTGCAGCTGTTCACACAGCAGGAATGCCACAGAGGAATTTATCTGTAAATTGGATCTATTGAAGAGGCAAGATGAATACTCATTCTTGGAGCAAGCACAACAGAGTTCTGGGGTCAGATCATCAGAAATGTCCACACAAGAACAACAAAGCATCAAAAATACAATGGGCACAAACTGTTTTAGAGTTCTTCTGTTAAAAAAAAAAAAAAAGAAAAAGCTGTACCAGTAACAATGCTATAGGGCAACAGTCTGTCAATATAGAGTTACTAAGAATTATAGTGCTTTTTGCTCTGGACACCAAGCTGATTTGTCATGTTATAAACTGAGTATACCAGACACACAGGGTTGGCATCTGTGTTGCAGCCCAGCAACCAGCAGCCTGACATCTCTGGTAAACTGTACTTAGGATGTGCTGCTCACTTCCTCTGTACTCTGCCATACAGCTAACCCTTCTTAACACAAGCTGCAAACCCATGGAATAACTAATCACACACAGCTCTAATAGAAAGATCCTATGGCCAAGTGCTTTTCATTAAAAAAAGCCCAACTTAACAAATATTCAGTCTTATAACCCAATTTAAAACAGTCTTCCTAAAGTATTCCCTCTCTCATCACTGAGTCAAAATTTAAATAAGTAATGACAAGTTACAAGCCTGTAATGTTGTACCTGATTAGAACTAGAAAGCAAAGATCAACGTTATGGTAAAAATACACTGAGGGAGTTCTGATAGAATTACTTTTGCACTGGACAGCACCCATGCTGTCAAAGCTCAGGAATGCACAGTCACTAGGTTTGAAGAGAGTAGTTTAGGTGCTTTTCCAAGGTCTCTAATGTTTGCTGTATTTCTCCACATTTTCAAAAGAATGTACACAGATGGATGGATTGTAAGTAGGGATAGAGGATACACATGCTAACAAAAAGAATACAATTTTAAAAGAACAAGTAAGTTCCAACTATTCTTATTTTTGCAAGGTCCAAATTAACTTATTCTTTTTAATATTTAACTCCCCCTAAAAAGTCAGATTTTACTGTAGATCCAAAATATTTTTCAACATAATATTCTGAATAATTTAACAACAAACCTGAAAAATGATAGGACAAAACTCCATTGCATACTACAGTTGCACTTGTTTTGTTCAGTTTTACTTCCACAGCTTTAAAAATGTTTTGATACTGTTTTATTGGAAAGAAAATAAATTGGAAGCGAGGCTTCAACTCAAACAGTTTTTCACAGTAGTAGGTATAAACTCTGGAAACTAAAATGCAGATTAAAATGTTCAGGGATTATTAAATGTAATTGAAAGAAAGCACCTATCACTTCACTAGATTTTCACTGCTGAAGTGAAACAGTTTTATGTTTGCTATTCACAGATACTAATGTTTATGATAGCAACCTTTATAAAGTCAATTTAATTATCTTTATCTTACTACAAATAATAAATACAGTTGTCCTACAATGAAAATCAATTGTCAACATAAGCTATGGTTAACATCTAATAAAACAGCCTTCTGTAAATCCATGATTATTAAGATTGGCTTCTGTATTAACTAACAGACATAATAAAATTCTCTTCCTTGCATTAATCTGTATATTCAAGGTTCATCCTGCTGGACTAGGCTGCCTAAAATAAACTGCTAGAGTGAATGAGCAAAATTTTGACGCATATCATTATTATGTTATAGCCATTTGAATATCTATCTAGAACAAAATAGTCTAAGAAATTAATGTCATATTTTATTAAACCATAGAAGATGGTGGCTATAACAAGTTATTAACTTCTTTGGTTCCCTTAGCTTCATAATACCACTTATGTTTTAGTTTGATTGCTAGGTGAAGCTAATCGAAATGTGAAAAAACAATTTTCCAACAGTCTTTACATATGACAGCTAAGTTCTTTTACGTTTAACAAACAAAAAACCCAACCATCCACAAAAAAACAACCAAACAAAACAAAAACCACAGAACAACCAAACAAAAACCAACCAAAAAAAAAAAAGAAAAAAAAAAGGGGGGGGAATTTACTCCCTTTGAAAATATTTACAAGTTTGTGAATTTGTGCTTCCAAAGGAGGAGTACTGGTGCTTTCATGAAGTTAGGTTTTGGAAGACAGAGAATATCTGTGCTTTCCTTTGGAGGTTTAAAAGGTTCCTCTTCCTGCAATATACACTATGCCAAAGGACACTGGCATGATCCAGTGGCCATTATAGCACTAGCTTCAACTTGACATTGGGTCCAATCTAACAGCTGCAGAACAAACACATCATACCTATCCTGAAAGCTCCCAGTCATTCTACAAAGTAAGGGAAGTAGGTATGCTTGAAGTACCTGTGAAATAACAGAGAGGTAGGGATGAAAACAACTTTCAGGATTACCTAGACAAACCCTTTTAATAACATGAAATCTTTTGGCCATAGAGACCAAGCAGGTCCCTAGATTAAAAAAAAAAAATAAATAAAAATTTAAGGCTTTATTATCAATTTAGTATGTAATTTGGAAACCAAAGAATCTGATCCTTCACCTTATTAATTTAATATAATTAAAGGGACTGCAATAGAATTAGCTTCATGTAAAACTGGGCTTGTACAGTGCAGAAATCAGTCCTCTGAAAAGCAGCATTTGCTATCATTACTTGACTGGCTAGAAAGGAAGATAATTCCATATATTCAATGTTTTGATATTGGTCATAAATGCTGAAAGAGTATATTTCCTGTCAATTCCTATTTTTCACTCTGACAAATTCCTCTGTTAAGAAAAAACTCTATATTAAAACAAAAGAAAACAAAACAAACAAACAAAAAAACAACAAAAAAAACCCAAACCCCACACCCCCCAAAAAACCCCCCAAGAAGCACAAGCACCAAACTTCTGCCAATGAAAATCCAATTCCTTACAAAGTGGGGAAAAAGAAAACCTTCAAGTAGCATTATTGCTCTGGAAGTAATCCGAATAAATTAATAGTGACAGTCATATATATGTGTTCTATATGATTACATTTACCAAGACTTAAAAAATCGAATGTACTTTTATATCTTATTTATGTATTTCATTCTTACATTAGCAATTTTTTAATAAAATGCACTAGACAAGTTCAAAGTTTTAGTCATTGTGCCTCATTTGAATTCCAGTGTTAGGTAATGAACAGACCAAGACAATCAGAAGATTATTTCAGATGTAACTAAGGAAGTCAAGGGAACATTTATTTATGCTTAATATTTTTGAGAAAAATGAATCATTTTACAAAATTAACATTTTGCCACCTGAAAGTTGACAGTCTCCTCCAAGTTTTAGAAATTTGGACATAGGAACATTTTTCAGACTTTATATAAAGTGGCAGCTTTAACTTCCCTGTCAAGAGACTTCTGGACTGAGTATTAGCTGCTTTCTTGTATGTCTGAAAAGCACTTGGGTGGCTATGTGGCTTCCTTTTGGTAAATATATCCTCTACTAAGGAATCAAAGATTATTTTAGAACTACTCTGAACATAGGGATTTAAAAATCCACATTGTGTTCATATTTCTAACTTTTTCAGGCTTGAGCACAGCAAAACTGCTGTGGATTGAGTTTATGTCTAACTACAAGAACAGCCTACTGTGGCCTACATCTCACCTATAATACTATGTCACAAAGCCTACTAATGCAAAGTCTAGCACGATCTATTGTTATTTAACTTTATAAAATAACTGTAGAGGTGAGCATGCAGTTTATGGGGTATTGCCCTCTACTAGAAAAAAATAATTTCTACAAGTGAAAAAAAAATAGTAGCAAAATTGTTGTGAACACTTGTTTAAAAAGTAAATATTTACCAACTATATATTTTAAAATGCATTTATTGTTTCCCACTTTTAATACTTTATAACACTGAACTCTTTTTTCCCTTCAATCCCTTCTTAACAGAAAAGGAATCTTAAACTTTAATTTTACTTTTCCAGTTCCTTCTAGCTTTATTTTTATCACCCCAAAGAGTTACAGATTTCCTCATGTTTCCTTTACCTACTTAACAGATAAGTGTCAATCACCACAGCAATTAACAGAAAAATGAAAGGCAGAGTCTATTAGATAAGCACATTCTCATCACTCCTCTCTAGACCCATACAATTGCTTCTGATAACCCAAAAATAAAACCAGCCAGTCCACTTCATCTGCAAATATGGGCATCCCCAACAACTGATGTAGCAAATGCCACAGCTCCCTGGTTTACAGAAGGAAGCAGGAAGTTTCCTTTCCTTTATTTCCTCCTAACTGCTCATTTGTCATTTGAAAAGGAAGCTGGTAACTCTTGATTAACTCTGCTTTCTACAGCCCTCTTATGGCTCTCCCTGTACTCCCCCTTTACATGCATTTAAGCTCCTGTATTTCCTCATTTTATTTCCCCACATTGCACTCATTCTACCTGGGTTTTTTTCTAAATCAAAAGCTGTCCCACTTGGCTACTAGCCCAGAATCTGAAAAAAAACCCTCATCAGGTTAATTACAACTGAGTCATATACTACAGCCCTAGTCAGCACAACTCTCCCTCATGCTCAGCTGGACAGTCAGTCAGGGTACAACTATGCTATTTAGTCTGTGGAAAAGTCTTCTTACGCTTATAAGAGATTCCTTCTAACAAGACAAATTCAAAGCACCATGTCAGCTATTGTGGAATACGCCATTTGTTCTCTCTGGTTTAGATCTACAAAGTGACTGTACAAGAAGTGATGCTTGCCTTGTTTTTCTTACCCTACTTTTCTCTTATCATAGATTGTACATTATACCACAACAACTAGGCATTGCTTTCAACTTCTGAAATACCCACACGGTGGGGAACCCAAAGAACAGGTCAAGACAAGAATTTAGTTACTGAATGTCTACTGGACCTGCAAAGCTCAAGACAAAGGCCAGACCTTTTTCTCAAACCTGTCTCTTCAAATATCTTTAATACAAAATTATCCTGGTGGAAGCATAAATTCAATACTAGCTTTTGAAACCTGTTGTTTCATCAGATGCTTGTCAAAATACTTGGCAAAATACTTATTTCTAAGTCTTGGTTAGTGACCAATACTTGAGCATTGGATTAAGGCTTCAGTGTTAGAGCCATCTAGTGGGAGAAGAGACACAGAACAAGACAGGCTCTTGATCATCATCAGGATCTTTCATCCTGTTCAGCTTTCTGCTGTAACTCCAGACACCAGAGCCAATGAAACAGCGACCTGCTATGCCAGCATTGCAAACAAAAGAAAACACGACTGCGAGCAGGCCATGAAACTCAAACAGCTGTTAAGGCTCCCAGTTAAAGAGCCTGTGCCTGCACCAGAGGAAGCACAGAACTAGAGGAGACAGTTTTGAGGAGGATAAAGGAAGGAAGTACAGATTCTAGAAGGATTTTATGGATGCAATCCACCTCAGGTACTGGCTGTTCCACTGTTTGTTCATACTGACCCTATGAATACACAGGGAAAATAAAGTAGGGTAAAATGTTTGCATAAGCCCTTTTCATTTGTTTGTTGGATCAACTCTTCCGGTTGAATTTTTAGTAAAATGTTTTCTTAAACAGTCTTGGAAGATCATGCTAATATCTAGTCAGTGCTAAAAGGTACACGGTGCAAAAAAAATGGATCCTAGGCCCTGGAGAGTCTTAAGTCCATTGAGTTTCTGGTTCTGTATTTATATCTGTATTTAACAATACAACAAACACACTCCGAAGTAAATAGTCCTGCAGCTTCCAGTGTTTCAAGTCCCTTACAATAATAGTAATGGATATGTAAGCTAGGTACGAATATATCATACCCCTCCCAACACCCAATAAAAGAAAATTAAATGCATCTTTTCATATTAATGCATTAATTTGAAAGGGAATTAATGCTTTCCCTCCTCCACCAGACTGTTAAGAAAAATAAATTGGTTTTGCCCACACAGGCAAAAGAGCAAGGATAAATAAGAAGACAGGTGTTTCAGACACACAACTGAATGATGACCATCTCACACTGCACTTCAGAGAATCAGTGCATGGGCACAGTCTTCAAATGATGTCCTTCTGTCTCCATCAGCAGGACTGCAATGTGCTGTCTGAATCGTTGGCATACTTGTTCAAAGACAGACACATGTACCATACCTTAGAAGAAGTCAACTTAGTGTGCAAGCCAGATATAGAAAAATGAACAATCTCTTAAATCATGCCTTGACAGTTAACTAAGAATAGTGCTGTAATGTAAATTAAGGCTGTCTTCCACTGTCTCTCCCCATCCCATCACACACACCTATTAATCTACTTTTTTTAGCACATCAGGGTTCAACATTTTCTTCAAATCCTCAGGTATGCAGCATGAAAAAGCTGGTCAAATACCACTGTGAATTACTGGAAATTCACTCCTATACAAAAGAGAAGCTGCATTTTTAACCAAGTTTTCGTTTTTTAATGTTAAATACATCTTAAAATAAAAGCTGCCAGTTTATGATCCCTAAGTTGTAGTAGACATTCAAACATCACAGCTGTGAGTTATGAGGAAGATAAGTACACTGGAGTTCAAAACAAACAAAAAATCCAAGAAAGACCCCAAAGCCCAGCAGTGAAACTAGCTTTCATATACACTAAAGAGGCACTGAAATAACGCTATTGTATATTATGAAACAATGGATGGAACTATCCTTTTCTGACAGCACAAGACATGACATAGCCGCTAATGCTTTAGCTAAATGAAATCTGGTAATAAGATCAAAGCCATGTATTCTGCTACTACTCTGAGGGAGGTGCTTATACATTTGCTTTCTATATATCAATGATCTATTTGAAGTACCCCAGTTGAGACAGGTATCTGCTTCAGAAAAACAGGAATAAGACTAAAATGCAAGAAGCACAAAACACTTATTTACAGTTAATAAAAAAAAAAAAAATACCAGCTGGTAATGCTTAAAAGTAAGTATACAGCACCATAATCTGCATACTTTTTTTCTCCCCCTAAGTCTGTTAATACTTTGCAAGCTATTGCATATAAAAATGGGACAAAAGGCAGTACATCTGGCAGGCCAATTTTTTGATTCAAGTTTGCTTCTATATATTGCTATTTACAGAGCCTGAGAATAACCAAAGGAAGTTATGGCTCAGACAATTAGACTGAAGTATTTCAAAACAGGGATCTGCAGTAGATAGATTTTAGTTCAGTAATCTTAAAGGAGGTTTAGACTTAGGAAGAAACTGTTCTGCCACATCTTCTATTTTGTTCTTCTCCATGATAGCTGCAGATTTGTTCTCCTTATCCTTTTTGTGACTCCTTTTGTGCTGGGACGTAAAGAAAATGACCAAAGTTAATTGAATACAAAGAAATTGAAGACTACTTACTCATTTACAATGCAGTTTAACATATTTTCTCTTTTTGAGAAAAAAAAACAGTTGGTAAACTCATGAAAGGGTTCCTAATGTTTACTGCATTCACTAAAAAGATTTATTGTAGACATCTGGAAGTTCAGCAACTTACACTAATACAGAGGTAGAGCAAGAGAGTTAAAAGGAAATAAAAAAAAAAAATCTGAATAATCAAGAATGTTAATTCTGTATGGCCTCTAATAAAAGACTCCTCACCTAGTTTCAAGTAATCCATTAAAAAACATGTGTTTGTCTAGTAAATTATGACTTTTTCATAGAGAATTACTGCTGAGTTTTCTACTGTCTGCCCAGCTTCTAGGATATTTACATTTTATCTGCTGTTAACTGTTATCAGAATTTGTTATTTTAGTTCGAGTTTAACAAAATATTCTACAGGAATTAAAGTTGTGAGACTATGCAGACTATGCTGAATGACAGTTCAGTGACTTTAGACTACAGCATTATTGGGCAATGATAATTTTCCTTCATTCTTAGATCCACAACTGTTTGGAATATCTGTGAAAGTTACCTGGAAAAAGGGAATACCACCATTTGCATGGCAGCATATATTTGTATCCACTACAGATCTGTCACTAACAAAGCTTTCACTGGATTCTTGCAATCCTTCCTCTTCTTCCAACTGCTCCTAAAACAGAAATTTTCAGAAAAGTGTATTTAATGTCTAAATCTCCTAAGTATGAATGTACTAAGCAGAAGCAAATCCATAAAAGACATGGCATTTCCATTTTTCAAAACCAGAAATTTTTAATGTCTTATTTGTCAAGATACTGTTTTTGTCCAAAGCTCAGCACATATGACCTGAAGTACCCTGTAAAGCACAGTGGCTGCAACAGCTTTAGGGTTCTAGACAATTCTCTACAATAGCATGAAAAGTCTCATAAAGCCATGAAATCATTGAAGAGCTCCATTATCATTCACACACATACCTGATCTGCATCATCCTCCACCTCCTTTGTCATGCTGTTTGGCACACCATCAAGCTTTAACTGCTTTTGCCTTAACTGCTCCAGTAGAACTTCTCGTGGTTCTGTTCTCAAAAGTATGACTGGATAGGAGTATTGTCTTCTCTGGGGAGTTGTCCCTTTAATGAAGATTGTACACTAATGAAAAGGCCCTACTTGGATACTTTCAGCATTTGCCTTATTTACAGATCCTCAATTTTACAGTAACTCAACACAGAAATCATGCCTTGGTTCAGTCATCATCATTTGCATGCACCTTAAAAAATGTGTAAGGCTGCTAGTTATATTATGTCCCCACTAACCTTTGCTTATGAATTCTACAATTCAGACTGCTTTCTGTAAGACCACTCTGTCCCTGACCTACTTTAAGTACCTGTTGGAATATCCACTTTAAGATCCTCTTGCAGGAAACCATTAACATGAGCTAGTCCATGCTGTGCTTCCTCACTAAGTGCCAGCTTCTGCTCCAGAAGTACCTCCTGATCAACCTTTATCTGATCAAGAAGGCCATTCAGTACCTTCTCCTCAGCAGCCTTTTGTCTGCTAGTTTGGTCAGCAATGTCAGCTATTGCTCTATCACAGTTTTCTTCAGTTTTCTGAGAAAACAAAAACAAAACAAAAACCAAGTTAACAGGAAAGGTAAGGTTATGACCACTTTTCTAGGATGTGGTGCTTAATTAATGACATGACCTGAAAGGAAATAAGTGAAAGACCTAAAACGAAGAGCTTTCAGACAGTTTTATACCCTCATTTCAAGAACTATCTTCACAAGAGATTCAGTTCCTTAGAAGGTATCATAATTTTAGAAAGTTACTCATAAGAATAAAAAATTATGCCATCTGGTTCAGATCAGACTGCTCATGCTTCTGTGCACAACTCTGAACAGAATTAGGATATTCAAGTGAAAGTGAAACTCCTACAAGCATTAGAAGCTTTATGCATTTGTAGGGGAAAAGAAGGAAAATATCTATTTTTACCCATTCCCACTGTAATGAAATTCCTGAACTGTTCCATAGGCAGAACAGATACAGCTGCATCCTGAGACTGCAAATGCTTTTAGTAGTTAAGTTTTTCTTTCTGAAAGTTAGAAAAAATGAATTTGCCTAGTTCATCACTTATTAGAACAAAACATCAAGGGTGAGAAATAAAGTTTGCAAGAAATTCTCAGATGAGAGGCAAGAACTGGTAGACTCCTAAATGCTTTCTCCCATAATGTTAACCTGCTTGACCAGGTTACCATTATTAAAACATTATTAAAATTTTCATCCTCCAAAACACATCTGTATTTGATCATTGTGCAGATCTCTCAGAACATTACTGGTAGATAAAACTAGAATTATATGTACTACCCAAAAGATGTAAAAAGCCCAAATTACAAATGGAAGGTAGCTGCATGGGATTAAATTGGGATATCATTATTTGATGTTATTTGGACTTTAAGTTCAGTCTTCCTCTTTAAACTTTTTATTTCCTCTAATTGCATCTATTTAAGCTGAGTAACACAAGTCTGCTGTGATAAAGAAAACCTCACTTATAGTCAGAATAAGTTGTGAATTGTCTTCCCTTACAAAGTCTACTATAAGTTTCTCCGAATGTTGTATGAGACTACAAATAACTACAAGTACCTTTTGTAAACATTGAAGTTGCTGTTTCTCATCACTGAAAGACAATAGCTGCAGATTAGTAAAGTCAGCTATCTGAGCAGCTGTGAATTCATCCCATTTATTAGTATCCTGAGACACTTGTCTGAGATTGCTGATAAGTTGTTGACAGTGGCCAGTGGATTCTTCCAGCATTATCTTGTTTTCAGCATTTATGATCCTGAGCTCTTGCGAGAAATTATCCAGAGATAAAATAACTTTGTTGTGGTTGGAAGTTGTACTACTGACTAGGTCTGTAGTTCTCCTGCAACAACATGTTTGTAATAGTTCAGAGATATTGAAAGGTGGATTTTAATGCATTCTACATTTAGAAATATATTTGAGACCAGAACCAGTCAAGTAGTGCTGTTTTATCAAACAGGTTAATTACAATTTTGTTGCCCTAGTTATATATTTACAGTTTGCAGCAGTGGGAGTAGTATGTTTGTTAAATTGCCTAAAACCAAACTAAATGTTAACCAACACAAACTAAAATTAACATTGCTATTCAGTCTTCAACTGAAGGAAGCATGCTGCAATCGATACACTATCATACTTCAGGCTAAGCCTTTTGGCATGAAGTTCTGACATTCAGCCATAGTGCAGGCCATTCATGAGCGTATTGATCCCAAAACAGTCTCTTATCTGCAATATGCTCAAAAGACAATTTTGAGGAAAAGCCTTGTAGAACTACCTTTTACTTTGGGGAAAGCTGAACTAGGATCTATATTCTATGGCAGAACTCAACCCTAAAATACAGATCCTGTCCAGAAGCATATAAATATGAAGAGCATCTAATTTTTTAGTCCTCTTCAAACATTATTTTATCTTGCATTATTATATACCAAAAGTAATTTGTTCCTTACAGATCAACATTTTCTTGCACAGCACTGATGGTGGTCTTCAAGTTTCCGTTCTTCACTAGTATATTAGTTAAATTCTTCTGAGTTTCCTGAGCAAACAGGTCAAGTTTGCTTTGCAGAGATGACATTAATTCAGCTGTGCTCTATTAAGAGAAATGTCATGTTTCACTGGTATTCTGTACTTCATAACATTCTTAAAGGGTACATGAATTCTTTTATTAAAAACACAGCAAATTAAGCTTTGTTATTAAAAAGCTAAAGGTGCAATGCCTGTGTAGAGAAGACACAGACACGTGCCTTTTGGAGATATATGTAAAGGCATATATATACTGGACATGCTCACAGCAAGGGTATTTTTTTGTTACCTTCCAACATAAGCTTCTTAAAGTAGCCCAATGGCTGAGAAGAATAAGGATCATCAAGTTACTGCTAACTACGATTTTCTAAGAGATGTTATATCCTAACATTTCTTCTGAAGCAAGTAAGGCTGCTACAAGGAATTTAGATCAAAGCAAGCAATTATACTTGGTGTATGTATACTCTTACTCTAAGAATACCTTTGTATGTGCCAACCTCGTCATTTCCAATTCATCTTTTAAATTCTCACAATCATTCTGAAGCTGAGCAAAAATACTGTCCGTTTCTTCTTGTAATTTTTTCAGAATAAAAGAAAGATTTCCAAAGAATACATCCATTTCCTTTTTATGACCCTCCATCTGAAAAAAAAAAAAAAAAAAGTTTTATTTAGTTATTTGCTTTTATGCTAGGGAAAGTATCCAGTTCTTGCCTAAATTATATAGAAACAAACTCCACCTATAGCTTTAAGCATCCATGTTTTACCATTCTTCTGTGACATTAATGTGAGCAGTTGTGCCAATATAGTTAACGATCAAATACACCAGAAAGAGCTAAAGGTAGAACTTGTGGAACAGAATAAAAGAGAAAAGCCCAGACCAGAAGGGGAAACACTGACGCACTGCAGAAGACACACAAAAGATTTATCTGTAAATTACATAAAACAGAAGAGCATAAGGTAAGAGACATGTGCATTACCTTGTCAGCTACAGCACAATATTTCTTCATGTTACTCTGAAACTGACAGCTTAGCCCCAAGATAAATTCTACCATTGGTGTCAAGCTATTTAATGCTCTTCCCAACGCAGATGTATGTTCTTCCTAGGAGCAGCAGTAAAGAAAATAAATCAATCATTCAAAAATAGTAAAAAAACCACCACCAAACCAAGTCAAAACAAAGAGCATGTGACTGTTCCTTCACCTATAAGAAGCTATCCATACACATAATAGCACATTATATAGATACATTATCTGCTAGGTAGTACAACTTGTGCTGGAGGTAGGGGATGAGAAGTAGGGAGAGACATAATCATGGCTAAGTGCTGACTTGAGCAGCATCAGAAAGAAATATATTTACAGAACCCCTTTTGGTTATGAACATTAAATACATTAAACTGTTCTTGGAGGATATAAATTTACTAACAATTAATCTCAGCAGCTCAGCTTTACAATCAAGCGATAGATTCTCATGTTGTGTTATTTTTTCAGACACCCGGGAAACTTCAGTAGACACCAAGTCTTTAACAGAAGCAAAAGATGCTGATACAACTGATGCAAGAACATTAGCTGCTGAAGAACTGGCAGACATGAGGTCACCTACAAAAGAAATCAAGAAGTGTTACTTTTTTAGTAAAGGTTCCACTGTAAGATAGGAATTATTTTTATCGCTCGCCACCTTGTTGCTTCTTACAGCACAAGAAGGCTGTTGATCATCCCAGATACTTTATTACTGGTCAGCTGTAATCATTACATTGCTTATCATAAAGCCTCTTCCACTTACTGAAGTACACCCGTTTTAAGAAGCTGTTGCAAAAATTCAGGATGGCATAGTGATACAGGATCACACTTACCTATAAAATGTATGTAAGATGTCAACACCTCCTGCTGCTTCAAACCGTTTTCACTGACTGACTCCTGTATTTTGTTGAACAAAGCTTTCATTTGTCCTGCAAAGGTGCTCTGTACAATAGCATTGTGTTGGTCAACAGCCTTTTTACGGTCCAGTTTTGCATGGAGACCAGATACATCTCTTGTAGTTTCTTCAACTGTACTAAGTAACTACAATTAAAAAAAAAATATATCTAGTAAGTCTTTAAGCAAAAAGTCAAGGATATATAATATAAGGAAAAGCAACTGAAGTTATGAGTTAAAGGACAAGTTATGCCCCTAAGAAGACTGGTATCTCCCCTTTACATCAAATAACATCAGGACTAATAACAGTTGTAATGCCATTTATAGCCTTAGACCACAAGAAAAAAAGTTACCTGTTACAAACCATTTGTTCCAAATTTGAAATTAAAGCGTTAATAAAGGGCATGCTCAGTACTTAAACTATTCTGTGATAGATGACGTCTTAATAAATAATTAAAAAAATAATTGTGACCACTTCAACTTTTTTTCTTAAAGATTTGATACTTTCAGAGTACTCAACCAAGAAGTTTCCAGTATTAGTTCTGTAATAAATAATTTTGAACTCAAACTGCATATAGTTTATATAGTTTAAATACTGGATTGATTTTATAGTCAGCATAAATAACTTCCACACCATTTCTCTCTCACAGGAATTAGAGTGGGAAGAAATGATCATGTTTCCTAAAGATACAAGCTTTATCACTCTGCAGTTTAAACAGCAGGCCACTTCTCTCTCACCCTTGACCCCAAGTCTCTTTCAGTAATTATGACCAGTCTACAAACACATTAAAACCATACCCTAAAATAAAGGTGATAGAGCAATAGTTTCCATTCCTTGCTTAGTGAATATAAATTACTACACACATCTGTAAAGCTTTTTGCTATTTTTCTACCCCAGTTACATGTAACTTAGACTTTTGTAGGGCCAGCCACAAGTCTGCAGTAATGAAAACTACTTATTCTTCAAAACAACTCATAAGTATTGCAAAGTATTCTCATGGCAAACTAGCTACAAATAAAGGTAGCTCTAGACCAAACAGTATGTTTAGCAGTCAACTGTCAATAGTACCACAGTCCTGCAATCTTAAGTAAATTATAATATGCTGAAAAGGTACAAGACCTAATCCTAGTTGTCCATCTTAAATTCAGTTTTTGTTCCACTTGGATCATGCTTTAACAACAGTGACTTTATTTCACAGCCCATGAAAATGAAAAGCTACTATTACAGTTAGGTGCAAGAACTATAACAACCTTGCTAGCTGCACCATGAAGTTCTTGTTCCGTGTTTTCCAAAACGGAAACCACATACTCCTCTTCAGCCAGATGAGCCTTGGTTTCTTGCAGATCTTTTTGTGTTTCTTCCAGTTCTTTCTCCTTAATTTGCAGATCTGTTTTACATTGTTCAAGTTCATGTTTACTAGTTGTGAATAGTTCAGTGATCTAAAGTGGAAGACAAAGATCAAGAAGGCAAAACACTGCTTTTTTACAAGTTCAACAGTCCTGCTTCAAATCTCTCAAAATGATGCCACAATACCAGAAGGCAAGTTGTCATCTACCTGTGTTGTTCCTTCTGTAAGGCTTAGAGGTCTTAACAAAAAAATCCCACTAAACAAGACTAAACAGTTAGAATGAAGAGAATCAGTAAGCCTGATTACATAGATATTCCAGAAAATTAGTATCTGCATTTCTTTTAAAGGGGAAGCTTCCATTTTATGTGTAATTTGTTAATGGGAGGCCCATCACCTTCTCTTCTCTCCCATTTTTTTGTTCATGAACAAGTATCTGTCAACTGAGATGACACCATTTACAAGCAGATTTTTGTTGTAAAGTCAGCAAAGCATATTAAAGTGTTAAACACTAAACAGCTTTTAAAAAAAAGATATTGAATCCTTGTATCCTGCAACTTCAAATAATTATATGCATATTTCAACTTCATAACTACAATTATTAGAAAGCTTCCACTCTTGTCTAATTAGGGAACTTCAAGAATAAAAACTGTGCTCTTTGCTCTGTTTTCATCCTTTCTCCAATAATTTTTCATTTTTTTGGCAGGTTTAAGCCACAGTTGAAAATACTACTTACTCTTTTCACTTCTTCCTCCATGATGCTGATTTTGTCAATATACTCTGTAATTTGTTCTTCCTGAACTGTCAGCTTTCCATTAAGGGCTCTTAAGCAAAGAGAAAAACAATCAAGCCAATAAATTAGTCAAGTAAGAACCGATTTTAATATTATCTACTGGTTTTTATACTACACATTTAGTAAGCTTGATAAGTAAAAATGGATAGCTTCTGTATGAAAAGCAGGCAACTGTCACTTAATGCAGAAAGGATTTAAGACAACTTTTGATTGTCAACTGTGTCAACTAGCCCTCTTACAAAATGATTTAAACGAGATCATCTTTGCTCTCCTATACAAGATTTCACTGAAAGAAAGGTTGTGTGGTATAAATTTGTACCCCAGCTATGCTTATGGCAAGGTCCACATAAATTGCTCAGTGAAAACCTCTTTAAACTTCTACCTGGGTAATAATCTATTTCTAAATAACAGTTGACCACTCAGTTAAATTCTCATTATCATCTTCATTATTCTGGTGTGAAAACTGATCTGAAAGCATTTCATTATAAGGATAGGTACCAGTAGAGGAGATTTAAATTTTATAGAAATGTTGAAGACATACTCATAGTTTTCAAGGGAAATATAGACTCCATTTTTTTCTCGGGCAGCAGCAAGGTCCCGCTTCAGACGCTCAATCTCTTCAGTATATTCCTGAATAAAAAAACCCCACAGTTCTATGTTAACCTGAAATCTTCTACCTCGCTTTCAAGATTTAGCTTAACAGATACTTCACAAATGTAATACTCTATGGCACATAGGTACAGGAGCAAAGCAGTTCTAAATAAGTTCAGTATAAGCATCATTTAAATTTTATACCATTATGTATGTATACATTACTATGCATTATGTAAACCATTAGTCCTATGAGGAGAGGCTGAGGGAGCTGAGGCTGTTCAGACTAAAAAGAGGAGACTCAGGGGAGACCTCATCACTCTCTACAACTACCTGAAGAGAGGTTGTAGGCAGGTGGGACCTGGACTCTTCTCCCGGGCAATCGGTGACAGAACAAGAGGGCATGGCCTGAAGCTGTGCCAGGAGAGGTTTAGGTTGGATATTAGGAAGTACTTCCTTATGGAAAGGGTTATTAGACACTGGAATGGGCTGCCCAGGGAGGTGATGGAGTCACCATCCCTAGTGGTGCTTAAGGAAAGACTGGATGTGGCACTTAAGTGACATGGTCTAGCTAGGTGTTGTGGCATCAGGTCTTAGGGCTGGACTTGATGATCTCAAAGGTCTATTCCAGCCTCAACAATAATTCTGTGTAACTCTATGTATACAAAGAGCATTGAAACCTCCCATATGAATCATACTTGATTGCATGTAAAGTTTACAAAAGGAATTGTAGCTTTTTTAATAGTAGTCACCTACTTTATAATGGCTCTTCGTTCATATTTACTGACAATTCTCTTTAATTATAGGGATTTAAGTTGCCAAAGCAGCAAGTCCAGAAAAAAGAAGCATTTATTGTCATATAGTGGCTCTCCTCTGACTTCTGAGCAGGTAATCCATAGTCACAGCTAGTAGCAACAGCCCTTAATATCCAGCTTTAGTCTAACAGTTTCAATATTTGCAAAACTAATGCTGTACCAGCAGAGCAGCTTAATTTGAAAGCATCAATGCAATGATTAAAATCACCTTAGAAAAGCATTACTACTAGTTAGAACTTCTTCGTAACTTCCTCATTCCTGCATAGCAAAAGCTAGGTTAATCAAATCTAACCTATAATTTATGAAGATATAATTCTAGCTTACCTTAATAAGAGCTTTTTTTGTTAGCTTCTGATTAACTTCAGGCTTGTTCATTATGTTCTTTGCTCTGTGAGCATATTCCAGTGTGCTCAATGTTTCCTGTGATAAACAGATGCAACACTATGTTAAGCTGAGAAGCTAACTCATTTTCGTATCCATTAGCAAAATATAATACCTATTTTAGGAATAGCTTTTCCGACTTAAATTTACCTCAAGATTCACAGATGAAGGCGAAACTGTGGCAATTATTGATGTTTTTGTTCGTCCTCCAAGAGAGTCTTGAAGGATTCTTGTGAGTTTAGATTCCCTGTATGGAATATGTGGGGCTCTTTCTACTAGGGCAGTAATAACTCTTCCTAGCGTCAGGAGAGACTGGTTGATATTTCCAGCTTCACGAGCTCTTTTGTCAACTGCCCCAGATCGACCGATGTTTTCACTTCCTGCAAGATCAACCTGAAAGACAAAAGGAAGGACATGCTTGTGTCTCAAATCACCCTGAAGAGTGCTTGTCCCATAATGCTGTCAAATGCAACACACAAATAACCTTAGTAGTTGCTCAGGAGACACTGGGGTGATAAATAGGACTGACATTTCCCAGAGTGACAAACACAGTTTATACCACTTCATTAAAGAGAATTATTTTTCCCCTTATCAGAAAAATACTTACTATCTTAGATTCTGAAGAGAATGAGAACAGATTATGCTAGTTCATTACTTCACAAAGAACATTTAGTTAAAACAACAATAAAAAACAAACAACTTACCAAGTTTAGTTTCCCAATTTTAACAAGTTCTTCTCCATCTATTGTTGTTTCTTTCATATGGATGGTAATCGAAAAGACAGAGTGGGAACGGCTATAAAAGAATGCAGTTTCAGATTGAGATCCCATTAAAGCCAAATGGTACATGGCACTGCTGCGAGTTACGTATTCACGCTCTTTCTAGGGAATACATTTGGCTCAATAATTGGAACTTACACATTTTCAACACACAAAGTTATTCTATCTATTTTAAGTATATTGTTGTGTGCATATGAATACCATACTTAAAATTGGTGAAGAAGCAAATGGAGGACATTTGCCTCGTTCAATTCTGGCAAATTTTATCTTATTTCAAGCAAAACCAAGAGCAACAGTTTGGTTTTTTTTACATTTGTGTATTCTTAACTTGGACACATTAAAAACAGTAGATTTTTTTTCATAGTCAATATACTAACAACTGTTTTAAAGAATGTGAGATTAAGAAATTTCATTTTCTTTATTCAGACTAAGAAAACTGGCAAGTAGCTAAATCCAATATTAAAAACTTAGAAATTCAATTAAATTCTCATTCAAAACAGTAGTACAGATTAAGATAATATTATCTTGATCTTACTCTTTTTAATAAGTTTTTACCACAGGAAGCTAACATTTAGATGTCAAATTATACCAGTTTGACAATGCATAAACCAGTTTGGGAAAATTATTTAAATTCCCAGTAATTTCAGATTAAATGTTCTGTGTTCTAACCTGCAGTTGCCAAATACCCATTCCCTTACACCAGGAGACAGATGTGATATGTATAATTTACAATGACAGTGTTTTCCATACTTATTGCAATACTGGATCACTACTTGTTCACAGTAATATAGATATCACAACTGCAGTTCAAAAAAGGAGAATTTTTTTTTTGTAATAAACAATGAATTTTTTTATCAAAGATTTCTCTACTAGATTCTGACTATGAGCTGAAATCACATGAAGCAGCCTGCATTGCCGTACAAAACACACACACACACACACACACACACAAAGACCCCTAAACCTTATTACCAGTTTCCACACTTTAGTTTGCAAATTTTCAAAAGCTGGGGTTTGCAAAGAACATATTGTGTTGACATGTAAAAAAATAGATCTTAGCAGTATTTTGAAATTCCAGTTTCAGTAACAAATCCTAATATACCATTTTCCACTACTGGTGAGGAAAGGATACTTTACTCTTAGAGCAAGTTTTAATTTAGTAAACAAGACTGGCAAAAAAACCCCAAATAAACCATAACAGCTAAAACAAAGATAACCCACCTCTTTAACATAGGGATATCAGCTAAACATCTTCCAACCTTGAAAGGACTACAGCCTTCTTTGCAAAGATGCACAGTATCTACTGCAGATAATATTTATCTCATGCTAGTACAGATCATGTATTTCAATTACATATGTCAGACTTATGTCTTATGCTGCTACTTATAGCTCATCTAGACGGCTTAGGTGGAATGCCATGGCTACTGTTCCAACTAGACACTGCATATTAACAATGGATATATTCATAACAAAGCATGCAAACTATAAACAAGGAGGAAAGCTTATAAAACAAACAACAAAACCCCCAAACACACAGAGAAACAGCTTGCCTATTTTTAAGATGATTTTATAACACCCCTTCATATAGCTATGGCTTTCTAACCCACTTGCAATCTGAACTGTAATACACACTCAAGATCACACCAGGTTTTCACAAGCTGAAACATCTTTTACTACTTTGATAAGATTCTGTTTAATAAAACATGAACAAAAAGCTTCCAAAATATGGAAGGTTTGTACCTGGAATATGCATTCATATAAGTAGCTGCAGTTGTTCTCTTTGCTGCACCCCTTTCCAGGATTTGGTAGACTTCATTTTTGTTGTGTACAGTTATTTCTTCCAAGCCTTTAATAATTACACCCCTCTGTCAGAAAATAATGCATGCTTATTATACGTATCTCAACAATTCTGAAAGCCTTAAGAGAAAAAAAATTTTGGAAGATAGCACTAACCTTGTTTCGAGGGTCATCAAACATCTGCAGTCTTTCTCCAACATCAGGAGTAGGATTCAGCAGATCAAAAAGCTCCTCATTATAGATTTCCAAAAGAGAGACTTTCACTGAAAATTCTGTACCGTTCTCTGTGAGTTTTTCAAATATCTGATGCAGTGTACGAGGTATGATACCTGCTAGTGGATCCTAGAAGTTAAAGTAATTAATACATAAATATACTGAAAGAGATTTGAGGGTGGGGGTGGAATTTCAGCTAGTCCGATTTGATATAAGCGAGAATAACCTTGGACAAAGATCATATTCTACAGAGGATTGCAAAGTATTGTAAACATGCTTTAAAGATGCAAAGTTTTAATTTTCATATAAATTATTGAGAGCACTTGTTAATTTACACGAATTTATGGAAAATTAGCTTTGGGATTTGAAAGGCATCAAATTTAGGTCTCCTTTAGCCTCCTGCAATTTCTAACTTTGAACATATTACAGACATGAGGAATCTCAGAACTTAAAATATACCTCTTCCCAAGTATATTCCTCATTAGGAGACCGCTCCCCTTCCATTGTGAAGGTCTTACCAGTACCAGTTTGGCCATAACTACAAGAAAAAAAAAAACAAAAAAACTCAAATGTAACCAAGAAGCACAAATTCAAATAAAATTTCCTAATAATAATTATTGGCTGACTTACGCAAACACTGTACAGTTGTATCCCATAATAACTTCATCCAAAATGGGGCACACAACACTCCGATATACATCGATCTGCTTTGCCTGAGCTCCAAAAACCTGTTGAGGCAAAGACAAGAAGTCTCTTATCTGTCATGTATAGCATCGCACAGTGCAGTAATCAGACCTCACCAGAGAAATGTACCAGCTTGTTTCTAGAGGTCCCCAACTTTGGAATCAGTTACCATATCAAATGTGTAAGTCTTTCTTGATGTCTTATCTGTCATTCCTCCAGTGCGAACACTAACTTCCTTCTTTGCTTGATCGCAGTCTACCGCAGTGCAGGAGTTTGCTTTGCGTTCTGCAGCATTAAAAGGCCTAAAAAGACAGGATTTAAGAAAGTTGGATTGATATAATTGCTAATAAGAACATCAACTGAAAAAGCAGTAAAATAATTCAATTCAAGGATCAAGAATAACTGGGTAAAAGGACGATAAATTTTAATTTAACTTCATTTGTTTAATAATTGTTTAAAGAAAAACTGCCACAATTTAGCAATTTCCACACCTTGATTCTCCTTGAGTGGGACAACTCAAGTATATACAGCTTCTAGTTTGTTGACAGATGTATTTTTTTTAACAGGTCCATAAACACTTTTAAGATTTTTAGATGCACATGCAGCTAACTTAGCATTGGAAAATGTTATTATAGGGGAGTGGAAGATTAAACAGAACAAATAGTTGTATAAAAGCCTTCAAAAAAAGAAAAAGTTATGCACAAAAGTCAAAGCAATAGTGAATCTAATTAACTTAATATATTTCATTTACATAAGCAATGCAGCCTACTTCTCACACTGATGACACAACACCCTAAAGCAACAGAATAGTAACAGACCCTACTAATAGCAAAACAGGGGACATCCATTCCAGAACCTTTACAACCTTAATGCATTTTAATAGAATTTGTGAATAGAGTTTGAGTCAGACAAAAATATCACATGGGAGGGAGGGGGTGAGGGAGTACATATACCATTTTATTCTGATTAAGTTGATATAATAAAAATTAGAAATTTGATGGTTCACATTTTGTTTCATCACTAAGTTAATTTAAATCTAGTGTGTACAACTGACCTAAACAGTCTACTGAAAATAGAACTTCTACAACCTCAATATTTAAAACAGTAGAGGTACTTCAGATTCTGCCTCTTTGTATAAAGGGAAAAAAAAATCAAAAAACCAAAAAAAAAAAAAACCAACAACGAGAACACAACCCACAACAAATATAAATAAAACACCCCCCCAAAAAAACAACCACAAAAAAAAACAACACCAAAACAAAAACAAAACAAAAACCTCAACACCCCCCTCCCCCAAAAAAAAGAATTAACAAATGAAAAGCCAACCCACAAAAGCACGTGGCAGCTCGTTTCCTGACTCTTGCGGCTAACATTGCTTCCTCAACATAGCACGGAGGCCCAAGTGTTAGATTCTAAACAGATCTTTACACACTTTAGTGCAAGACTGACTGGAGACAGCAGATAATCACTAAATTCTTGTTCATGGGGGTAATTAAAAGCTACCTGTCTGTAAGGCAAGGAGACACTAACTGTTGAAGAAGAAAATTGAATATTTGCCAGCTCAGACATACTAAAGCTCTATTACAAAAGAAAAACTGTAAAAGAGGCAAGAGCAAGGGTGAACTAGAAAGTTTTTAGGGGCCAGAAACTAAATCTTGACATAAGACTTAGACTATGAGGTGCAACAGAAGCAAAATACTATACCAAGGACAACTCTATTTCTGGTATATTGACTGTTATATTTAGTCTGTATTGTTACTTATTAAGGTTACTCCAGAACAATTGTGACTAAGCAGATCAAAGTAATTGCTCTTAATGGTGTTTCAAACTTCACTTCCTTATTAAAATTACTCGTGTTGAAACAGCCACGATTTACATCAACACTTCCACCATTCCTATGTTTATTTCCTCAGCTTTTTAGTTGTGTTGCAAAAGTAAGAGAATTGCTTTTAATTTCTTCTTTCATTGTGCATCTGTACAGCTACATCTTCCATGTCACATAATTGCAATCACTATATTACAAAGATATAGTGATTGCAAAATAAATTAATAACAATAATATGTATTTGCATTTCTGACTCAGAACAAACCCCCTTCTAATGGTGTACTTGAATTTGGTATGTATCAATTTTATGGTACGTTACATTTGTCATATCATACCAGAAAAATAAGTTTGTGTCATCAAAGGCAGTTGATCATTACTTAAGACATTGGCCCCTGTAACTTTTTGTCTGAATTCTGAGTCTGCATCACTAAAATTATACAGAAGATACACTAAAGTATACAAGATACATATTGGTGGGTGCAACAAAAATGTTAGTAGCTGTCAAATCGCATGAATTTCCACAGAAGCTCACAGAGGATTAAAAAGTAATAAAAATTAATCAGTTGGGGAGGAAGTGTTGTGTCTTGAGTGCCAGTTATCTAGCTGCTCTTAGACTTGCTTCATGCTGCGTGTGAACTGAATCAATATAGGAAATTGCGAGTTTCTGCCTTTTTAAATTGTAAGATATCATAGTTTTATCAGTGTTTATTTTGCTGAAGTGCCGTTTATCTCTGCTGGCTACAGGGGTGAGCCACACAGCTCGTATGAATGCCTCGGACAGGCATTTTAAAGCACAGTAACGAGCGCCGTTTGGATACTCGGAAAAACACCCCACACCTCCATTTCCCGCAGGCTGATCAGCGCCCCGTCATGTCAGGTTCTCAAGGACAGCGCACCAAACGTTTCAGACCCAAGCCCCAGAGGGATTCACGAGGAGGGACCTCAGCGGCTCCCTGCGGACCCTTGCCGTGTGCCGACCTCCAACACTCCCCCCGACAGGCCGCCGCACCTACCTGCACCGTACCACCACCTGGATATTCTTGCCCTTCTCCTCCTTCTTAGCACCACCGCCGCCCTGTAAGCTGAGAGAAGCCATGATGGGCCACGGCGCGAAATCTGCTAACTAGAGAGACGCGAAGCCCTAACCGTGCCGCTCAAGGGAGCCTGGACTTCGGCCAACCGCCTGCCGCTCGCCTCCGCCGCAGACTTTGAACGACGCACCTCCCCCTGGCCCGGCCAATCAGCGGGAGCCCGCGGGGCACCATGGGACTGATGTTCAAATTTTGGTGGTGACGCAAAGGCCCGGCGCGCGCTGCATGCTGGGGTCTGTAGTGCCCAGTAGGTCGCTCTCGTGCGATCCGGGGCCAGTGGGCGGACGGCGCGGAACCCCGGCAGAGCAGGCGACCAGATGAAGCGAATTAGACCGAGCGGGTGGCGGGATGACAAGGAAGGGCGGACGCCACGGTGCGGGACGGGATAGCGCATTCCCGTTACGACCTGGTCCCTGGAGGCCCGGTGCTGCCGAGCGCGCGCAGCCCGCACCGCGGTGTCGTTCCACCCAATGTCAAACTGGAACCTGCCGAGCAACTACCTGCCACCAGTACCGCGCGCGCTCACGAGGGGGCAGCGGGGAAACTGCTACCGCCTCTGCAGCTCCCGTCAGTGTCCGCGTCTTTGAGGTCATCCAAACTTCTCACCTCAGTTACTGCTTCTCTTCAGGATTCACATCGTCCATGTCATCTTCTCCCAGAGGTCAAGCCCTCTGGCCATGCATTCTTCTATCCCCACTGGCTCTTCAGTTAGTCCACATTTTCTTTAAACAGCACGTTCGAAAAGAGAGGAGAAATACGAGCCAACGCCCACTGGACTAGAAGTATTAGTTTGCCCGTTTAAAAAGAAAATTAAACCCCTGTTTTTATGTACACAGCAGGCCGGAGGTGCCCCACCGCAGCTCACCGCGCCAGGCCAGGCAGTTTCCACCTGCAGCTGCATGCGGGCCCCGCCTGCAGAGCTCTGTTCTGGTGCCTCTGTGCGGGCTTTTACCTCGGGCTGGTCTCGAGCGCAATTCATCAGCATCGATCTGAATTCTACACCCAACTATCGGCGTGTTTACAGGCTCATATTGCCTGCTCAATTAGCAGGAAAATCCTAGGTCAGAATAAAAATAAATCGTTAAAGGCTCAGGACAAAGCACTCCGGGTACACCACATCCATCCTTTTATTTTAAAGAGATGGTGTGAAGCACTCACCAAATCTGAGTCTGCACCCTCTCACTAGCAGTTCAATTGATGGCACTCGCTTTCCTGTGAGAACTTCCTCTGAGAGGGTTTTAAAGGCTGTGCTCAGTGGAGATCTATGACAGGATAACAGGTCTTGTGGGTAGAGGGGAAGAAGCCGAAGATTTAACTGGTCTGATACTCCATTGTCAACAAATCCACACTAGCGCCTACAGACTTGTCATACTGTCACCTACTGTTATGGCCTACAGTGCTACAGTAGTTTGCAGTTTTGTTGGCCTTCTCAGTTGCTGAGTAAGGCTTGCAGTACTTTTATTCTGACAGTGACATAAAGCAGCATCACATTATGTTCCTCTATCATTTATCTCAAAAGTTAGAACAATGTCAGAGCAAATCAATCTCACACTTGGTGTGAAAAAAGGATATGAGAAATATAGATATTATTATATAAGATGACATTAAGTGTTAGATTCCCAGTCTGCTGTGAGCAGAAATTGATTCAAAAATCATGATCATTTGACAAATTTGTCTGCCATTCTAAATAAAGATTGGTGATGAGAGCTATGAAATATTTGTAGTGACTAATAATAAAATGTTGCATTTCCAGCCTTTCTGAATGAGTATTTTCTGTTTGCTCCAGGTAAGACTGAAAACAATACAGTCAAAGTATACATAGCATATAAATGTATTAAAAAGCAACCTCAAAATGCAAGGACAGATATTTGGAAATTAATAACTGCCCTTCAACATCGATTTTTAACATTTTGGCCTCAAACCTAGGAATAAGGAAGTTTCTATAGGAAAAGCTTGTAACAAAACAAGATTCATATTCACAGAGGACTAAGGAATCTGTATTTTCAAACAATCTTAGACCTTAGCTTTCCAACCAAAAAGAGTTTTGCTAGCAAAAATGCTCTTTTGTTCTTCTAATGAAACACTGAAAATCACAATAATACATTTTGTTTCGGTTAAGTGAAGATTTAACCAAGTGGGAAAATTAATATATGATTAACATTACATCTGTTGCAAACATATCAAGACGACCCTCATTCTTACCTGCTTTTTGTATTTTATATATGCTAAGAACAAAAGTAATTTGTACAGACAATTGTATAGGAGCTACTGCTAGATTGGAAAGTCAAATGCAGGTAATGTGAATATACTGGATCTTTACCTTTTGCTCTGTACTCCATACAGATCATAAAAAAATGCAGCAGCACTGGAACTCAGAGAAGTCTTTTCTTCCCATCTCTGCCTGTTTATTCTTTTCTAGTATGAAAGTGTAACTTGCATTAGTCAGAATTTTGCTTAAAATAGAAACATGTCTCTCACAAACATAGAAAATATCATTCATACCTGCATAAAAACCAAGTGGGATCTATTTAATTACCAGGAATTGAATCTGATAGCTAGCTACCTTTGCTATAGCTGTGATCAGTGGAAAACATGTATTTCTGGTGATCAAGTTAGCTTCAAAATGCATATAGTTTACTGCCTGCAGCTGTTTTACAAGGTCAAGATATATCATAGGATGTACATTTTCTTAGACTAGGAGAACCTAAAGATACATTAAATACACAAACTTAGTAAGAGTGAGCTAGCATTTCACAAGAAATAAAAAGAAGTATGAGGAAAAAAGGCAACAAGAATACTTCAAAGTGGTTGGGAGAATGATCTTTAAGACAATAAGTACATAATCTGTGACAAACATATTTTTGGTTTCTGTTTGTTTGGGTTTTTTTTAAGAGAAACAAAGACATTTCAGAAAAATAAATAATAATACCACTGCCAATTTAGCAACTTCTAGAGATATTTCTAATCCCCATTTATTGATCAAAAAGGACAATTTCTCACTAAAGCTTGCCAACAAGAAATCATTGTAATTATAGTGATATTAATAGACAATTCATGTAACAAGAAACATATGCAGTGTTTTCCTATTATTTTATCAGATGACCTGGGTAATTACAGGCATGCAGGCCTATTTTACAAATTGTGAAATTGTTGACACTAAACATGATCAGTTCCAAATTAAGAAAGGTTATAATAACGGAAAGATATAATTAATACAAATTATAAGTTTGGGTGAGACTTTTTCAAGGCTTAGTAACACCTGTTTTGATAACCAACATGCTACACAGTCTATAAGCTGCATTGAATGTGGAGAGTTTAATATTGTTTATCATTGCCATAGGAAAAAAACCAACAGATTAATTGCATATTCATATTAAAGGGGAGATGACCTGCACCTCAGGCTATCAAAAAGCACTTTCCAGCCTGTGAACAGCCTGTCCACTTGGACAACAATGTTCTAAATATGGTGTTGTCCAGAAACAGGAAGTTACCAAGGACTTACACAGGCGCTATACTGGTGTATTTCCCGCTGAGGACATGGTTCTCCTTCAGTCAAAAGAACAGGATTATTATTACACTGTTTAGAATGAAATATATTATTAAATAAAACAATTACCTTATTGTTAAAAATAATAATTCAATGCTTATCTAACATTAAAATCAGATTTAAAAACAAACAAACAAACATTTTAATAGACTAAAACCATAATAGATTTCAACTAATCAGTGAAAACACAAAGGATATTGTTTTTTCTGCATGTATTCCAGTTCACTGTCCAACACAGACAAATTTTAATTCTTTTAAATGTTTTTATAGTTATAGTCACCATAATAAAAGAATAACAACACACAGAGCAGGGTGCATGCATTTGTGCAATTATCTCAGAGTAAACCTGATAATTTTCTGTTTACCTATTTTCAGTAAAGGCATGCAGCTGGATGACATCCTTCACGTAAGAAGAAATCAAACAATGAATGGGAAAATTTGAAATATACAAACTTGACAAGACCCATTGAAGTAAATAGGAAATATCTCCTTAGCTTCTCATTTGACTTCTGTATTTGAGAATGTAATTCACTCATCAACAGATGATCTTTTTCACATATGCCCTGTTGTGAAATTGCCAATATTTATTTTAGAGTTGAAATAAAACTCATAAGGTCTCGTTTTTTTTAATCCTGAGGCCAGTATGCTACAAAGCCCTTTTATATGCAGTTACAATTTGAATTCAATCCAGAATTTTAGCTAGGTAGAAAGATACACTTTCATTATAATCACACCAAGACTGCACTTAAGAGTTTTACACTTGCTGCCTCTTAGTTTTCAAGAGGAATATAAAACACTGGGTTTTTTTCTCAATTATTTGTAACCTGCCTACTTTGAGGATATGTCACATATCCTGGGCTTCTCCACTCTGCTACTCCATAAGGCTTCCTCATAGGAATTTTTTAATGCTTCCCATACTTACTGTAAATCATACTTAAGTTCATTTGATCTTTTGGACAACACCTCTTTTTCTACTAGGACAGATGAAGAAGGCAGGACTGAAAGCACCAATCGCCTATGAGCAATTAAAGTTTCATGAGGATACAATCTTAATTGCTGGACTACCCTGAGAAAGGAATTTTACTCAAAGTCTTCTTTACTTTTGCTGGTATCTTTAAAACATGGAAAATATATACAAAATACCGTGTAGTTTTAGCTGGTATCAGCTAAAACAGGAGTTAAATTAAAAGAACATAGACTACTCTGAATAAAGATTGAATAGCCACTAAATAAGCTTACAGTGGATAAAATGGGTATACCATACAGAAGGTGTGATCTCTATTGCATTCCTCTGCTGCAATAGTTATGTTAGATGCATGAGGTGTGATCTTTCATCACCACAGCTACAGAAGCAGAACCTCTTGCTTTAGATGCAACTATTAGCCGACCACCACAGTTTTGCTGTGCAGTCTACTTTGTTTCCTAATATTGTCCCTGTGCATATCCTAGGCAAGATCTATAGGGCAAGGCAGGATTACTAGGGCAGCTAAATATACATCAGGTCAGCATTAGCTAAAGATACACATTAACTAGCAAACTGTTGGGACCTGAAAAAGGAATAAATAGCCTTAAACAGTATAATTTTGTAGCCTTCAACTAGCTACATGGTAACTGATACAACCCATCTGCAACTTTCGTTAACAACAAAGACATTTCTTCTATACACTCAAGAGAACCACTCCAATTCACCTCTTAATCTCTCAACTGCTTCAGAGGAGGAAATAGTTCATGAAGAGGCATTCATGTGACAGCCTGCTTTCTGCCAGACACAATGCTATTAGCCTCTCTGATGTAATGGCAATAGGGTGGAAGATTTAAGATCTCACCATTTATCCCGTTCTTTCCCTACAGCCTGGTCTTCACTTTTACATAAACTAGGAAATGGAAAAAACCCAGACTGCCTCGAACTAGAATCCCATGAGGACAGATACCCTTAATTTTCACAGGAGTTAACATATTGTGTTAAAATTAGTCTCCCACACAGTTCTAAATCCAACCAGTTAATTTAGGTGAAAACTACCAATTGCCTGCCTCAAACCAGGATTAGTTAACTTGAGAGACAGTTCTGTGTCTAAACTGAGGCCAGAAGTGTGGGTGGACTTGATATAGACATGAATGTTTCAAACTAGGTAGCTCAGGTACTCATAAGAGCGTCTCTATAGCAGCGCAGACCTCAGTGAAAACCAGCAGCTGAATGTCTACCCAAATTCCCTGACAGATTCTGTTGACCATATGGAGCTGCGTCCTGCCGCTTCTAACAGCTAATTTGACCTGACTAAAGCTACTTCCGACACGTATTCAGTCCCTTCTTTGGGTGCAGAAATAATCTTAGCTAACACATCAGGTCACATCCTTCCTTTTAATGACAAGAGAAGGGTTCTGTGAGGTTCCAGCGGTGAGATACCATGTAATAAAAGGCAAGCTGTGGAGAAGGTAAAAGCGGGCATAAAATGTAGCACAGTAAGGTTTTTATCTTTTTGTTGTTGTTGTTGGCTTTTTTAGCTTTGAAAAATTAGACATAGGGAAATATTTGAATAAAGCACATTACTAGAGGGTTTTGGTTTTTTTCTCTTCCCCCTAGAAAAGAATAAAAGCAGCCAGCCACAACCACGACTTTCCCACAGGGAAATCTACCAAAGAAAAAAAAAAAACAAACAACAAACTCCCAGAAAACCAAATATATGGTTATAACAGAAGTTCAACCTTATCCAGCATTTACACCTCGTAAATCCATCCTGCAAGGAGAGTCCTGTGGCCGAAGCAGCGGGGCCGCGGTGCTGCAGACCTCCCGCGGCAGGTGAGTGGTGGCGAGCAGGATCCCAGAGGAGAGCTCCCACGGGGTAAATTCTCTCCCCGGGGGAGGGAAGGCTTGGGCGCCCACTGCATTGGGAAATCCGAAATCTCTGCCACTCAAAGCGGCACTGCACCCACTGTACTCGAATTACGAGGCATCTAATTACCTTTTTCTTGGCTTTCGCCGGCAGAGACGCGGAGCCCGGCTACCAGGAAGCGGGCGGGCGGGCCGCCCCCTCCACGCCGGTCCTGCAACACAGTCCCGTCGCGGGCGCAACCCAATCCCGCGGCAGCGGGGCCTCCCCGGTGCCCTTCCCGTTGCAACCCCGTCCGCCTCCGCCGGGCGAAGCTCCCTAGCCTTCCCTTCCCCCCCCCACCCCAGGCCGCGACGAGTGTCGCCCCAGCTCCCCGCCCAGACACTCAGCCCCTCCACCGCCTCCGCCTCCTCCCAGAGGCCCCCTGCCCCCTCCCCAGCCGCAGCCCCAGCCCTCCCGACAACAGAGGCGGTCTCCTGCACCCGCAGGTACGGGCTCGCTAGGCCCGGCGCGGTGGCGTCGGCCCAGCCGGGCGAGGAGGGCGGACGGGACCCCGAGGGCGCCGGGGAGGGATTGGCCAGGCGACGAGGGGAGGCGGGCGGAGAAGATGGCGCTGCCGCCAGCCGAAGCGCCGAGGAGCGGCGCGTGCTGAGGCGAGCGGAGCCGGGGCGGGCGGCAGCGGCGGGAAGAGGCCGGCTACTGGTGGCGGGGCCGGGATATGCGGCAGCGGCTGCTTCCTGTGCTGAGGCGGGGTCTGCTGGGCTTAGCGCACCCCTGGGCCGCCCCGGCCTCCCGGTTTTTTCTTCAGTGCCGGTGGCGAAGCTTTCTCGGGTACGGTGCGTGTGCGGCGGAGGCCGGGGCGGGTGGGCTGGGTGAGGCCCCCGGGTCCCGGCCCCGTCTGACGGGGCCGTGAGGTCAGAGATCCGCTGTTGTCCCCCGCTGCGTTGTGTAAGAGGTGGTAGCGTGGCCGGGGCGGGAGCACCTTGTGCGGCCAGGGGAGTGTCCGCCCTGCCCCGTGTCTGGCTTCAACCTTAGGTCTGTGGAGAGCCGGGAGAGCTCGGGTCGCGGCCGCAGCAATGCGCAGCTGGCAGCGAAGCTTTCTGGGCGAAGTGGTGGCGGAGCTGGGGGCGACGGGCCCGTGCGTGCCTGGGAGGCCTGTTCCCTGCCTTGCCCGCCCCTGGCAGGGCCCGCCCGGGAGAGCCCGGTGTGCGGCGGAGCTGACGTGCTCCTGTGTCTCTGACTGCATCTCCGTTGACAAAGCAGGCTCGGTCGTCGGTCGTACGGTTGCGGCGCGGCTTTAGGTGCCCCGTGGGCTTGCTTTGTTGTTTTTTTTTTTTTTTCCTCACCTAAAAAACAACCCGAGAATTCTCATGTTGCTCAACTTGCTATGTATGCCTTTTTAAGCCATAAATATTAAAAGTTTAAATTCTTTAGGAAAAAACTGCTATCAGAGTTCCCCAAAGTTGACGAAATCGGCCTCTTAGGTTTGTGATAAGTTCTCTCTCTAGTACTCTCATTGCGTTTTATTTTCGTGTGTGTGACCAGTTCCAGGGGAGACAGTGAGTAACCTCTGTGGAGGGCGGAGCGGGCGGGAGGCTTGGCATGGCTCACTTTAGGGGCAAATAAAGCTGCGTAGCAACTCAGTAAACTTTTTCCAGGGCGTGAACCGGGTAAAGAGGCTAAGTTGTTTTATTTATTTATTTAACACTATATCTGATATCTTAATAGCAAAACCTGTATTTTAGCACTTCAAAAGTGAGAGATGTCAAAAGTACCTTCTTTCGGGTGTGTGGGGGGGAAGTGTGTTATGATGACTCATGCTCTCAGTGCTCTTGTGTCAAAATTGGGATGCACCGTTATTGTTCATAATTGCTATGTATATTTCAGTATTTTAAAGGTATTCCGCATTGTGTGTTTGGAGACACTGATTTTCGAAGTAGTAGCTTTTCCTACTAGATTTGTCTTGTTGTTTCTCCTGCTAGATCACTTATCTTTAAGCATATGAATATATGCGGTATTTGGACTTAACTTTATACACCTGAGTAGCCCTGTTATGTTTTGATAATGCTTACAACCATAATTTAATAATGTGTTTAACTGTGAATTACAAATTACATTGGTAGTAATAAGATGAGAACAGTCATACTGCTTTTGTGGGAAGATTTTTAAGACGGTGAATGTATGAAAGTTATTTTTCAATTACATATTCCTTATATCCTTTTCTGAATTTAGTTCATACTTTTAACATTTTTTCAGCTTTAACTTTCTTTATCTTCTCATATAATGTTTAGCCTTCATCTGCACATCAAGTAGCAAGATAATTTCTCAGGTCTTCTTGCCTCTTTATATCATGTATAGCATTGAAATTGTCAGTTCTAGTTGGGAAGCATGTTTTCATGCTTTTTTTGATCCCTTTCTCCTTTCTGTCTTCAGTCGGTTCTAAGGCTGTGTCTTAATCCCTTAGATGGAACAGTACCTTTACGAATTTGATTGAAGTGTCAAGTATATAAATGATTTTGCACACGAATACAAAAGCTGTTCTCTACCCTGTTAGGTAGGTCCAAAAGAAGACAGATGTAACAGGCAGTTCATTAACTTTAGTGTTTCACTGAACTGGAAGGTGTTATGCTCCTAGTTAGGTGTCATTGCAGTTTGTTTTGGAATTCATTTACTAAAAAGGCTTTCAGCCCATTTAAGAGAATGCATGGTGAGTTGATATTTTTTATATATTAATTCTACTTTATTAGGTGTTTTATAATAATTTTGTTATATTGATCTTTCAACAGGACACAAATCAATGTCTGAAATAAATATGATAATCATTTTTGTGTCTAGCTATGTATTTGTATATGGATTATCATCAGTGAGCATCTTTATGTTCTCAGCTTTACAATATAAGTTGACACAGTGCTACCTCATAAGCATGCTTTATCTAGGTAATAAGGTGATTTTTGGTGGAGCTTGCTTGAAAGTTGCTTCACTGTAGTTTTTAATTTAGATCTGACGTCCTGAAACTTGTTTTTAGAATGAATCAGAACTATAGTTTGCCTGCACAATTGAAATGGAAAAAAATACTGTAGAGCTAAGAATTTACATACAATGTTAACAGTAGAACTAGAATTGAATTGCCCAAAATCAGAAAAACTAAAGCGCAAAATAGGTAAACAGCCAGGACTTGCTTTGTTGAAACATGCTGCTGACTCTTGTAAACTGGTTGTTACAGGTCTGTTGGCTAAATTTCTAGTGTTAGATTAGCAATTGTTTTATATGTGGGATTACAGTACTTTTCATGATTCAGAATCATGAAATTCTTTGTTTTTATTGCTAGATTGGATTTTCTTGACAGTTCTCTCATCTTTATGTGTATTTCTTCTTGTTATGCAGTATAACTGAAGTTTTAGTCTCATCTTGTTTTTGTAATTCAGACCTCACAAGTTTTTCTTTTTGAGGGAATGAGACAGATGGTAGCATAAAATGTTAAATGAGTTGGCTTTACAGAGTCTTGGCCAATCTGATGTGCTACTTGCAGATAAAATTTATGAAATACGCATCAAAATTCAGTTAGAATAAAGCACAGAGGTCTTCCCCTGTAGAATCCAGTTTTATGTTTTCTAGCATTTGCAGGGCTGTGTGCTAGACACTACTGCTGCACTGTGGTCGAGGACCAAGCCCTGCAGCTGTAGGGTGGTGGAGGAAAAATGTCAGGGAGAAAGAGAATGTGAACCACTGGCTTGCGTTTGATGCATAAAGCAGTTAATTCAGTGAATTAATATTTTTCTGAAGAAAATCAGTAAAATAGATTTTAAAGCAGCTGGTCGCATAGCAGAGAAGCTCATCTGATCAGTTTAAGGCTGATGAAAATAACGATGCAAGCCAAAATATTGTGCTAGATTTGTGAAATCATGCTGAAGATTCTATGTCATTGTATCATCTAAAGATGAAAACCAGATATTTTTACTTAAATTTTAAAAATAATCAATCTTTCAAATATTAAATGGCTTCAAAACCCTTTTGGAATTTGCCTGATTTTCAAGTAGTAATCTTGTAAAAAGTTGAAGCAAGGAGGTGCTAGGGAAGTATTAATTTCAGTTGTCCACTGCATCTGCTGAACTTGGATAAAACTTCTTTACCCTGGAGAGAGTGTTTTGATGAATTGTTTGAAGCAATTTTTGAAGAAATAGGAAAAGATGAAGTGATTTAGAAATTAAAAAAAACCTTATCTTTTATTGCCATGTCTAAAATAATTTTGTATAAAATTCTGTATTTTTGTTTGGCTTTTTTATTCAGTGCTTTGAGAACTGGAATGGTCACATTAAGGAGTGTAGTTTTAGGGCAGTAAATTAGCTTTATGGTGTCTTGATTGTATAACCCAACCTGTGACTAACACAAGACTGTTGAAAACACATGTTTTTGCTACTCCGGCTAGTTACTGAGCTGCAGCCTAATCTTACATGTGAAGCTACCAGGGCCCTTGTTTTTGCCAAGGTCACACGTGGTATTGTCTCATTAGTGCTACTGGCAATTCCTGTATGCTGGTATGTAACACCAGTGTTTCTGCTGTCACGTTTGCAGTGAAACTTATGGCAGACCAAGTTTTACTGCTGTAATTTAGGAGTTGTGGAGGCTGGACCCCTTCTGGGATGAGAGCAAGGCAGGCATCTGCCCTGGCCACTATCATTAGGAGGGAATTTTCTGAGTCACAGACTTGGCAAAAAGCAGCACACTGAGGTTCTGAAAATGCTTTAATTGTACTGAGACTTCAGAATTTCTTCGAAGTGAACTACATAACAAAACCTTATAAATATTAATCATCTTCAAACTTGCCTGATTTGGCATGATTAGTTTTTCCTAATAAGTTGGTAGCACTGATTAAATCATTGTGGGTCTTTGTAGCTGGAACTTTTGTGTATGAAGTAATATACTGAATTCCTGATGAGTTTCGAAGTGATGAAACGTTAAAATTTTGATCAGTGTATCTGCTTATGCAGTCTAGCTGCCTGTGTATGCAATCAGATGTATTTAGGTCAGCAACAGCCATGTGTTTGAATCTTATACATTCTCTAGCTTTGTGACAAGTAAATTCATAGAAGATTGATGCTTTTTGGATGTTGAATGATGTGAATTGTTTGAATCTCTAACTATGTAAAAGAAAGATTACTAGATTTGTCTATCGATGAACCTGTACCCTGAGTCTCCTTCAGGATGCTTTATGGGAACAGTCACCTGAGTTGATTTACTTTGTTTCGGTGTGTTTATTTATTTAATAGTATTCTGATTTTTAAAAAAAAATTATATTCTTTCTAACAGATTTTAGTAAAAATATTTGCCTCATTTTAGAAAAAAACCCAACAAACTACTGCCTACAGTTCAGTCTGAGAAATAATTTTTAATTATAGCTTACAAATTAATTGAGACGAGAGGAGGTAGATTATTGTTTGAGTTACTGTCAAGGTCAGTATTACGCATATACAAGGATGTCACAAGGCCATTGAATTCTACTGCTGTCAGGAGGAGAGGTAGGTGCAAGAGATGAAAAGGAGGAATAAGGAGTTGTTGAAGAATGAAGATGTATTTTATTGCTGCAAAGCCATGAGCTTGCAAATGAAGTTCCTGGACTCCTCCAGAGTGCTCAATTCAGTGCTATCATCCCTGTATGAGAAGTGAAAAAAACCTCTGTCTGGTAGATCTACTGCACTGGGCCGCGTGCCGAGGCACACAGCATTTCTTTCACTCAGTGCATTGGCAGCTGAAGAAATCTTCATTAAAGTTTCTAAGAACTGTAAACCAGATGGATTAGTAAATAATGTGGAGAATATAGCTCCCTTGCAGGTCAGAGCAGAGAGATTTTGGCTCAACAAAGGTTTCATTCACTTTGCTCTGGTAAATGGTAGGCAGTTAAGTTTTGAACAAAAAAAAAAAACCCTGAAAAAAACAAAAAATAAATCTATATAAATAAAATACAGAACTTGGAACAGCTGCAAAATATGAGATTGGATGTTACTATGGTGGTTTTTGTATAGTTTCAAAGATGCAGAACTTGACTAACAATTGTATTGCAGTCAGTAATATAAAAAATCTTCAAGTGTATTCAAAAGACAGATGAAACATGAGTTGACAACAATTCAGATCCTAATATATACAAGTGTAAACTTAAAGTGGGTGCATTGCAACATCTACAGGTGTGTCCAGGAATAATTTGTGTTCAGTTACATGAAAGTTTTAACCAAACCCCACATTTTAAGACAATATTATGAAAGCAAGCATCGAAATCTGCTGAGCTAGTAACTGTTGATGTTCATCTGATTTCTTCAAGATGGTAAGTGTTTATAGCCATTCATCTGTCTCAGACCTGTGCACCAGCATGTCACATAAAATATGTGCAGACTGTCATGGCAAAAAAAAAAAGTCTTAAACTGCTTTGGAGTTTGTGCTTTGGGGGTCATATTTTTATTAGCTAGTTACTTTCCTGTGTTGAAACAACCCTCAGGAGTTTCTGTTAATTGGTTTTCAAATGTGGTCCCTTAATTGTTCAAACATTGAATTTAGAATTGACTACACTGACTAATTTTTAATTAAAGTAAGTTGACTAAAATATCTTTGTAAGAAGTTAGGCAGAATCCTGTATCGCTTAATCCCACTCTGTAATACCCTGTTTGCAGGTGGGACGTGGCATCCCCTGAGAGCCTCGCTGGTTTCAAGGGACTGCCTGCCTGGAAATCATTACAAAAATGAGGCCTCAAAGAATAGAATATAATTTTACTTCAAAGTGCTCTAGTTTACAATCCAGCATTTAACTGATACTTTTTTTTGTACGAGTGAAGTAATTTTGATGAGGAAGAATGTTAATATTTGCTAGTTATTGAATAGGGACGCTAGTTAATTCAAACATCCCCATTCTTTCTAATTTTATTTCCTGCTCTGTTATCTTGCCACCTGTAATTTTTCAGCCAGTGGAAGATTTCTCAGGGCCACGGTAATGCTTTGTATTGGTTCCTGCTGTCTTTATTAGGTCTTTCTCTCTTGCTTCTGTTCTGTGAAAGTAGTAAGATGTTATTTCTTACTCCTACTACTACTGACTTTTTGTTAGGATATTAGCTCCACAATAAATGTGGTGTCTAGTTTGTGGATTAATTTCTTTGCTACTGACCATCAGCTTCCAATGCTTACTGTAATGACAGCATAGCAAGTAGATATAGTACATGTACTTCAGGACAGCATCTGAATGTGATGTCAGGATTGAAACTACTGAAAAAATGCTACAAGATATATTCTTTCTGTTTCTGTGTGCCCCACCCCAGTCAAAAGCGGTTCTGTTGTCAAAAGTAGTAGGTGTTTTAGGATTCTTGTGTGAAAGAATGGAACATGGTATTGTTATAAATCAATTGAACTTAAATAACTTAATAGTTCCAAGGAAATGTGGTCGTATGAAGGAAAGTTTAATGTTGTACAGCCTTTCTTTAAAAAAAGGTCATTGTGTAAATCTTAAGCAAAATTTTATTTTCTAGATACTGTATTGTATTAACAAGCACCAGCAGGAACAGTATTTAAGCAGGAAGGTATTGGTCTTGTTCTTTTGATGCATTGCCTTTCAGAGTATTGCATAGTTCATTTGCTCTTGCTTTTGTACCTGTTGTCTGGTACTGCAATTTAGTTAGCAGGGAAATAGTTGTTAGTTAATAATGCAAACCCATTTGAAGTTGAAAAGCACGTTTTATTCACAGTGCCCATCGAAATAACAGTGAAGACAGATACAAGTTTTAAGTCCTTAGTTTGAAGTCTTAATTACTGGTTTTACCTTTTTGAACATAGTAGGTTTTTCCTCTACAGAAATTTGGCTATCAAGGTGGAGGTAGCCTGTGAAGGAGGCAGAAGTAGGGAGTGACAATAAAATAAAGTGGAGGTGTACAACTTCACAAGACTTCAATTGTAATCTTACAAGATTTCACAGAAGCTACGTAACATGATGAATCACATTGGAAAGATGAGTCATCTGAACAAACAGTAAAGTTCTGTGACTTAATGATATGGTGTAGAAATAACAAGGAGATATCAGATGACAAGGAAATTCTATAACATTAAAAAAAACCTTCAGAATTTTATAGTATATGTGCCTCTGATGATAAGCAACTAGTATCTTAATGAGACGGAACATTTTAGCTGAAAACCAAATGACAGGTGTTTGTAGCAGAGGTGAAACCAGGAGTTTCAGAGACCTCTTTGCTCTCCTTCATACTTAAATATGTCAGTCCCATAGGATTCTGTTCAAATGAAATACAAATATTGTTTTAGTTAGTGGTTTTCATCTATGAAAATACCTATTCTCAATTTATTTTATACAGTATCTTAAGTTTAGTAGAGTATTTCTAATTAGGACTGAATTTTGAACGAGGCTTTTTTTAAAATCCTAAGCATGTATTTATTATATCAGTCCTATTGATGCAGAGAAAAATGGATGTTACTGTACTTGGAGTATCCTTTATTTTTTGAATGGTAGCTGCATTTTTTCAGAGGAAGCAAGCCCATAGATGTTCCAGACAGGCTTACCCTCAATACAGAGTTAAACTAGTAGATAAATGACAGGTTTAAATGAGACTGTAGACATTTAAATTTAACATTTCAGTTACTGTTTAGTGATTATGCTTGACTGCACTTAAAAAAAAAGAAATTAATAGTGTGACAACCAAGTTTTACTAGTGGAAGTGTTTCCATCTAAAATGCATCGAGCCGCACATTTTAAAAAGTTACTTCATGTTTATGGCTCTTGCTTACAGACATTCAGATCTTGATTATTCTGTGCTGCTTTCTTTACTGTTTCTGATTTTTTTTAATTTGGCTTTCTTGAATATAAGGGTGTGTTATAACAAATCTATTTACATGTTTTTAAGTAATCTTTTTACTTCTTTCAAAAGTTTTCAAAGATCTAATGCTTACTTTACTGGTTTTGTTTTGTTTGGGTTTTTTTACATGAATATCTTCAGTTTACATATTTCCTTCGTCAAGCATAAATCCAGTTTATCCAAACTTTAACTCTGCTACAGTAAAAATTTTCTGTTTGTCAAATCTTCTGATCCTACAGTAGACATTGTGTTTATAAATCTTATATTCTTAACATGCTGTTAATAATGAGTTCTTTATCATCCTTATTATAATATAGAAAACCAACATTGATGACTGCATCTGCTGGCTTCAAATTGGCTGTTGTTTTTTTACCACAGAATCACATGAATAAGTGGCAAGGAAATAATCCAGAAGGCACAGTAGCTTACAGAACTGATTCCCATTTTGAGAATTATACAGTGTCTTAGTTAGGAGATTTTATAAGCTGAGTCCCTTTTCATTTGTAATTTTAAGCTGTAAATGAAATACATAATTAAATTTTCTTTCTGAAGTTTTTTGCCATGTATCTGGTAACACTGCGTATGCAGTTCGTTTTCTAGCTGAAGTTAAAATGTCATGACTGAAGACCTGAAACAGTAAGTATGCTGAGAGCTGTGCAGTTCTTCATGTTCCACATCCCATAGAGTCTTAAAACTTTTATGTAGTCTTAAAACCTGGATGAATTTTCTTGAACTGTACAACCTGAAAATAGAGAAGCAAATACTGTGAAACTCCCTGTTATCCAGGTGGCACTGACAGGATCACACACTATTCCTCATGCCTCTGTATATGTGTTGTATGAGGAATTAGACTCTGAGCTGCATTACTTTGTAAGTGAAATTAATTCAGCAACAACTAATGAAGCTTGTGTAGTAAGTTACTTGGCAATATGGCAAGCAGCACTTCACCACAGGAAAAGATAGATTTTGATTAGTACCGTGTATTTATATCAGGCTCTGTTCTGAAACCCTTTCTGTAAAACAGGGTTAGAACTCTGGCTGTTACATACAGGAATACACCATGCAGCTGGCTCAGATCACAGCTCTCTGATTTGTTTTGTGGTTTTGCTTTTTTTGGTGTGTATGTGTTTTGGTTTGTTTAGTTTATTTTGTTTTTAACATGCAGCCCAGTGTTTACCTCTACCTCACGGAATATCCAAGTCTGAGTGTCTCACCTTTTCACTTGGCATTAAAAAAAAATCAAACCAAACAACAGAATTAATAATTTCAGAATCACACCATTTCAAAATTGTGTCATTAAAGAAGCATGTCTCCTAGCATATCTGTTAAACTGTGGTAGCAGTTTAAACATGTGAGATGGTCGATTCCTGTTTATCATGACATTTCTGCAGTGTGTTTGTATTTTTATGGTGATACTGTAAATAGTGTCACACTTTCTTGCTTGAGTGTACAAATCTAGTGTTTATTTCGTAGAATTTTATATGACAATCACAAATAGTAACATAAATATAAGCACCAATGTAGACACATTAAATACTTTTCTGAAGCCTGAGATACTTGAGATAGCACTGTATGGTCATTTAATTTATTTTTTATTAATTAAATAATGAAATTATATTTATTTAATGTTATTTTAATTACCACTAGTATGAAACTTGAAACATTCATCTATATGCTTTACAACTTGTCATATTGCTCAGTCTTTATTTTTTTGTTGTTGGTGATTGTTTGAACAGCAGTCTCTCTCAGGATCTGAACTATAGTTTTAGGCCGTCTCTGTGAGTTTTACACAAAAGTAAATGTCTTGCTCTCAGTATCACACAGTTCTCTGTAACATAATATGAAAATATTAGTGAGGCTGAAGTAGAAATTGTAAGTGAAATTTCTTCTGTTTTCTTTCAGGTTTCAGAAGGAGACAAACAACAAAATGAACAATCCAGCTATTAAGAGAATAACAAATGAAATTATCAAATCACCTGAGGATAAACGAGAATATCGTGGACTGGAATTGGCAAATGGCATTAAAGCTCTTCTCATCAGTGACCCCACAACAGATAAGTCTTCAGCAGCTCTTGATGTGCACATAGGTATTAAATGCATGTTGTCTTCATTATGTCATTTATAAAAATGTTTTATGTTTTGGTATCTTAATTGCAAATGAACTGCCAGGAGTGATACCTAGTTGGCAGCCTAGCCTTTTATTGTAATTTAGAGTTTGTTTAGTTCTTTGACACATCAAGTTGGAAATGATTAGAGCTAATTGAATTGTCTTATTGTACTCTGTGTTTACTCAAGTGTAGCTCAAATTGGTAGAAAAACTTCTTTTAACCATTAAGTTTCATGTTAAGAAAGATCTTTTGTAAGAAGAAAAGGGGCAGGTGAATGCAGTTATTTCTGACAGCTGTCTGCCATCTCAGACTTTTTTTTTTCTTTTTCATGTTAAGTTGTTGACGTGTAGAGGTGAGAAAATGCTGTAGTGCTGGAGGAGTTAGGAGAGGTACTCCCTAACTCCAGTGATGCTTGAGTGTGCATACAGAAATACTGGAGATAGAGAGGGAAGACAGATACTTTAACTCTTCAGAGTAATGGAAGTTTTTTCTTATGTCTGAGGTATTTCTCAAGCTTGTAGTTTCTCAGTTACTTGGAAAGTATGATGCATACATTACCTAAGCATCCTTACTCATTACCTAAGCACCCTCTTCCCATGTTTGTAGTTTAGAGCTCTTGCTGCTTTTGGCAGTAGGACAGAAGTGGTGGAGTAACTGAAAACTTCTGGCCTTTTTTTATTATGCATACGGCTGTCACAAATAATTATGTAGTTCAGAGAATCACAAACGTGGCTTTGTTAGGTGATGTGACAGTAATAGCCAAATGCAGCATCCAATTCCTACACATACACTGAAAAAGATGTGTCTGTTGCCTTCATCTTCACTCTGCTGTTTCACATTGTTGCACATTCCAGAGAAGGACTGCCAGACTCAAACTTTCATTATTTCTGGCTTCCATTATTGCCTGTCATTGTCTTTTAGTCTGTCTGCCTTCACATCTAGTAGCTGGTCATTAGTAACTTGCTTGTGTTTAGGCAATTACAGGTTATCACTTGTTCTATAAACCCTGGGATAAATACCTTCTTAGTTGTGGTTGGCAATTGTTGCCTTTTAATGCTGTGCAGTTACTAAGGTCAAGGTATAGAAGGCAGAACAATGTGACCTGCCAGGTCTTTACAGATTGTGACTCACTGATTTCAGTTGAAAAATTGTCTCTATAAGGCAATGCAGGCTGATCTAGAGAGGCAATTTGAGACACTAATTAGATCAGTTACTCTGATTTTTTTATTTTTTATTTATCTTTTTTATGAGACTGTAGCTGCAGAAGTGTCTGCTTACATATATAGAATTGGTACAATTGTCTGGGACAACACTGTAATACACAGCACTTAAAAAGACAATGTTTTAGTGTTACTTTTTATGAATGGTTACATTAATTTTTTCCTCCTGCAGGATCCTTGTCTGATCCTCCCAATATTGCTGGGCTTAGTCATTTTTGTGAACATATGCTGTTCCTGGGAACCAAGAAATATCCAAAAGAGAATGAGTATAGCCAATTTCTTAGTGAACATGCTGGGAGCTCAAATGCTTTCACGAGTGGAGAACATACCAACTATTACTTTGATGTGTCACATGAACATCTAGAAGGTGCACTAGACAGGTAAACATGTTGTTGTTGTTGTTGTTGTTGTTGTTATAGAGGTGCTATTTGTAATAGTATAAAAGTTTTTTGGATAGCTTTATCATTATGATATTAAAGAAAGAGTTGAGAGGACTATTGTTTCTTAAAGTTGATACCAGATTTTTTTAAGTTCAGAAGTTTCGCTCACATTTTTTTCAGCTAGCAGAGTTCTTCACTGAAGCAGAATCTTTGAACTTCAAAGGTTATATTTACACTGAATATTTTTGGAAATGTGAGATGCACAATAGGTTTCTGAATCTATGCATTTTGAAAATATTCCAACTGTATAATCAAATACAAGACTTCCTATAGGGTCTCCATTTCATTGATAGCAAAAGAGGGATGAGGTCTAGAAATACATGAGGATGACTTTAATAAAGGGAACTTACTGAAATCTCTGCCTTTTGTGGGAGGGGACAGAAATTGAAAGATGTGTATTCTCTGAGGTAAAGAGTGGATTTTCTCCGTGGATTTTCCTTGGGTGTCTGACAAGATTGATTTGTTGTGCAAGATTAAGAGCCTCTTGCAGCTAAACTTCATAACAGTAGAAATTTTCAGTTATGAATTATGATGCAAGGTTCTTGATCCTCATAGTATCTTACACGATGAATAGGTTGTTGTCTGCATTTATAAAGACATTGAGAAATATAGTTAACCAGTGTCAAAACTTACAGAATTTTTAAGTTCTGCATTACAAAAATAATATACTCAGCTGTTTTCAGGAGGTACCAAGCTTCATACTTTTACCATTTATGTACAATACTCTTGACTTGAATTTTTTTTTTTCTGTTTAGATTTGCCCAGTTTTTTTTGTGCCCTTTGTTTGATGAAAGCTGCAAAGACAGGGAAGTGAATGCTGTTGATTCTGAGCATGAGAAGAATCTGATGAATGATGCCTGGAGGTTGTTTCAATTGGAGAAAGCCACTGGAAACCCCAATCATCCCTTCAGCAAATTTGGAACAGGTTCCTCAGAATATAATTATCCATCCATTAGAGTTTTGTGTAACATACATAGTAGCGCTGTTTGTTTAAAATTTTAAAGGCAGACTGAAACAATTCCCTTTTTTTCCTTTTCATACGTGTTGATTATGGTGGTTTATTACTTTTTCCACATCATAGACCAAGTAGAGCTAAACAGAACTGTAGGAAACGGAGTGATAGGAGACTTGCACTACAGTGATGAAGCATCCTTTATGAATCTGATAATTACTGCAGTGAATGCTGTTTTCCAGTTCCTGGATTTGTCATAATTTGTTACTGTTAATTCTTTGTGCATAATAGTGAATGAACTGTGTTTAAATTGTTGCTAGCCACATGGTCTTTTTGCTAACTAGTATTGAGTTAGGACTAGATGACAGTGCTATGTTGAATGGGAGAGATCAACAACTAACATGAAAATTACTGGGAAAGAATACAAAACCAAAATCTTAAGCATAAACACAACAGTAGTAGATGGATAGATAAAATATGCTAGGACAAATCACAATCTTATGGCTGTATATTTTTTTCAGACTTTATTTTAAGCTCGGAATGCTTAGTAAAACCCCAAACCTAAGGTACCATAGTTATGGTAAAAATTACAAATGTTTGATGCTTTGGAAGAAGTTTAACTGTTGGGTGTTTGGGTTTTGGGTTTTTTTTCCTTAGAAGTTATTTTTGACATTTTTTTTGAAACTATCAAAGTAACAGTGCTTTTAATTCATTTATTTCACTGTTTAATCCTGATCTTGAATGTGTTTTGTGGCTGAGTCAATTTGCTGGATGAATATATATATGCAAATATTTGGTATAGTAGGATGATGGGAGAGCAGGATTTAAGAACTTCCTCTGTCTCAAGAAAGAAGAATGTTTTTGCATCTGTTTGTGGAGGACATAGATGAGGGTTGGTAGCCAGCTGCTATTGCTCTGTTCACCAATAAAGAGAGGCTGTCTCTGTAGGAACACTGTAGAGGGCTGTTGTCTATAGGGAAATGATAGCTGCATTCTCTAGGCAGGTAGGTTTGAAAATAGTCTTGGGAACTCCATATGGATAGACAGACAAGCATACAAAGTACGTGCTGTAATCTCTGTTACTGAAGAGACTAAGTGGAAATTGCAGAAATAGTTTTCTAGAACTTAAGATTTTTATAGCTGACACAAGTGAAATGTTTAAATGAGAATACCCTAACTGCATGCAAATTTAAGAGCAATGGTGACACTCTTTTAGATTAGGCTTTGATTCTGAAATTAATTGATAGCACATAGCTTTTCTGTAGATCTGACCTTGCAGAAATACAGACCAGCTTTGATAGCTTTTGTTTACTTGGAGATGACAACTCTAATATGGTTTTAATGGCAATTGCAGTTTGGCATCCTTCTTACCATTTCCTTTTAACCAGCTGAGAGTATGTCAGTCTAGCAGAATACAGGAATGACTCAATTTGATGCTTCAGGTTACTACTCATTGTTGCACAGCCTGTTTTGCCAGCAAACCTCTTTGTCTGTCCAGAGATGAATGCACCTTAATCTTCCAGTTTTCTTGGTAGGATGTACATTTTGTCCCCAGGTACCCTCCGCCCATCTTTCTGAATTAATGCCTATGGTGCTAATTCTTCCCCATCAATACTCTCAACAGTGTGTAGTACTTTCCTAGATGCTTTTACACAGTTCGGTGTCGATTTTCCTACATCTACAAGGTGTCTTTATGTAACTTCTGCATTCATTTGTCTGCATATAGTAAAGAATATAGATAAAATATTTAATGCATAATACCTGTATTATCCTTTTTAGGTGTCATTAAAAATTCTTGCTTTTACTTCACATATGAACTTTCAAAACGAAAACAATATATTGTTTCAGGCAACCTCTCTGTTGACTGTTGCAACTGTAATTAGAACTGTATTTAATCACCAAATATCTGGACAATATACTTGTCTTACATTATTTAAGTAGCTGGTTTTTCCCTATTGAATTGTATTAACTTATATCTGTGATTATAGAATTTGTGCATTGGGCATATATTCTTATATTTACTAAATATAAGTTCCACTTTGACTATAAATGCTAAGTATGTCTTTAGAGTAAATTATTGAAAGCTTGCTGTTGCTGTAAAGATTGCACTAGTTAACACAACAGTACTGGAGAAAGTTTGTTATTTTCTGTTTATAGGCTTATTGAGGAAGAGTTGTGGTTCTCTTCCTCTTTAGTCCTGTTCCTCTACTGCAGCAATAGCTCAGCCATTCATGAAGCAGAAGCTGAACAGTCACAACTTAAAAATCATGTTTGTAAATGAATAATTAGGTATTTAATTTAATATACTAGGCTATAATTTGTGGCAGACAATGCTACAAATAATTTCACACAGTGTTTCCTATGACAAGACTGTATGTGGGAGTAAAACCTACTCCAAATGTGCCAAAGAAAAGCCTTTTTCTTCTTCTGAATTAGAGCCTGGGCTTACTTGCATTGCTTTGAAATAACCATTCGACTTAAAAAGATCAGTTTGGAAGACTAAACTATCCTTGTTTCTTTAAGAATGTGCAGATTGAGAGTGAAAGTTTTTATTGTCTCTGATAAGCTGAGTCAGTTTTGATCCAATTTGCTTACTCTATATAGTAGGTATTTTAAAAATTACTGTTCATGTGAAGGAAAGCAGATTTATTAATTGATATTTTTCTTTTTAATTTGTAAATTAATAAAATTAAGTATCATTAAGTTTTTTTTCCCTTTACATTGCAGGGAATAAACTCACTCTAGAAACCAGACCAACCAAAGAAGGAATAGATGTAAGACAAGAGCTATTGAAGTTCCATTCTACTTATTATTCATCAAATCTAATGGCTATTTGTGTCTTAGGAAGAGGTAAGTTTTGTTCTGTTTGTTGAGTATTTATATTTGGAAAAAAAATGAAGAGTATGCAGGTGTGGGAAAATCTAATTGATGTGTTTATAAGCTTACAATGGAAACAAGTTGAAAATACTAAATCTATGATGAGGTTACCAGATGCTGTCATTGTACGTTTGTCTTATGAAGACTGACACCTGTCTGGTTTCAGATGTTGAGCATTTGATACTGTTTTCATGTTTTAGATTTCCACTACAAAAATTTCTATATCATCAAAGGATAAACTTAACATTTAGATAAAAAGCCTTTGCTTCCCCCTCCTCAACTCCTTTTTCCTTGTGTTTATGTTACTTAAAAAAAAAAAAACAACTAAAAAAAGAGAAATTTTACTTTCTTTAAAAATGTTTATTAATTGAAATTAAACAGATACCGATCAGAATTTAAAACAAATGAATTAAAATGCTATTCCTCCTTCACAGTTCTGTAGTCAAAGCTTCTAGGCATCTTTCAACAAGTTCTTTACTGGACAGGTAATATTCCAAGACAGAAAATATCTGTATTTCAAATATCAATAAAATGTAGGAAATATTCTTAAAAATGTGACCTTTCAAACATTTCGGCAGTTTACACACATGTATAATTTTTTCATACAAAATAACAAAAATTTTTGTTGTTAACATCCTAAATTTAGTCAATTCTCCTAGCAATTTTCCACAGTTAAATTCTTTCACTGTGAGTTGCCCTTGTAAATAGCTCAATATTTACAAAAATGTGGAGCCTTAGAAATACTGATCTTTGGGATTTTTCCTTTCAATCTTATAAATAAATATTTTTTTGAAAAGTAATTCTCAGGCTTTTTGATAAGATTGTTTGTATACAAAATGCATACTATTACCTTTATTTGTCATAACTAATTAAGTAGTTGTAACTGTAATAGTGATTTAGACAAAAATTGCATCTTATTTTCCCTGAAAAAAATACTTTTTCACTCTTACTTGTACAAGCAGAAAAATGATATAAATACTTTCCAGTAATACTTCCAACCTTTGTGTTGATGACTGATTTGTCTGTTTAAGGACTTGCCTCTGTCAACAAATTTTAATATTTACAAGTGCTATGTTCTTTCAGATTATTTTCTAAATTTATTTTCAGGGAGCTCCACCCATATAAAGCAAAATGCAGAAAGCTAACGTTAGCATTATTCTATGAATTTGTTGCTGAAGTATCTTGTTAACAATGTGAGAGTATTGCTACTTTTAACATATAAGTAAATAGAATTCTATAACATGAAAATATGTTGAGCTGCACACTGCAATTCCCCCATGATCTCTCTATTATGCATTCTGAAATGAATAGATGTCTAAAACTATGTGCAGCCTAGTAATTCTCTAATTTTACCAACACTTCATGTAATAAATAAAAATAAGTCAGTAAAAAGTGGAATCAGAATATAATTTCTCTATCAAATAGAAATAAATAGTCAAAAGTTCGTTAAAGTTAAATTAAAAAATATTTTTTAAATCTAATAAAAATCAAAATTCACTAGTCATAGGACAGCTTTAGTGCAGCAGTTTACATGTAGACTATTAAGTGGAAATTTTTTCAGTAAAAATCACCCTTTTAACTGGAACTCTGTCCTAAAGCAAACCCTCAATATAGTTGTAAAGCTTAAATGAATGTGTATTTTGCTGATGTGGATAAAAAATAGGGATCTTTAATAGAATTACATGCAGTTTAGAAAATGTTATTATACAGTGACCCATCTAGGTTTGCCCTATTTTTATTATTTCCCTGCACGATTCTCTTGGTGAAGGAAGGAGCATGCATATGGTGAGCAGGAAAGATTCTGCTTTCTAAACCTCACTGGGATTATTTTGCTTTTTGAAGTCTTTCCGGAATTAAGGTTGCACTTCACAACATTCAAGAAGTATCCAGTTTTCCTTCAGTTCCCACCCTTGAAACGTGTGTATTGAGAAACTTGACAGATGTGTCTTTCTTATTCTCACTTAGAAAAGTGCTCCAAAATGCATTTATTTAAGCTGATATCTATTTTAAAGGCCGTATTTCAACAGAAGTTTATTTTGGTCCATTTAGGTGAATTCATGGACAACGTCCAAATCTTCTTCAAGTGTTTTTCCTCTTGTTTTTGGAGAGTACTAGAGTCACAGACTGAAACTAGAAGGGATGTAAAAGTGCTTAAACAGGTCACAGATGCATGTGAAATTTGTGGATGCTGAAGACAGATGACCCTAGCTCACAGTGTACATGAAGAACATGAGATCAGCTGAAGCTGAAGGAAATCCAAGTTTTGGCAAAGATGCTTTAGCTCTATAAATTTTGCAGCTGTAATTCCACATTTCTTAAACTTTTTGTGGAACGTTTGCTTTTGTAAATGTTTCATAATGGTTGGATATTCTCTTCAGTTTTAGATTAGATTCATCAGTAAAATTTAAATATTTTTTTTTCTGGATATAGGATTAATTTTAGTAATCGTTGAAACCTTCCTTTAATAAGAATGCTGCTTATAGCATGTTGCAAT
>JAOEGS010022841.1:0-18970 GCA_025447755.1 Corythornis vintsioides
CTTTGGGGAGGGAGTGGGGTTAATAGAGAGCGGTCTGTTATCGGTCTGGGGGCTGCCCTGACCCCAAACCGCAACAAATATGAAAAAAAAATTAGTACATAGAAGTGTAACTGGGATCTCCTCAAGAGGAGCACACATAACAGTGTTTTGTGAGAGCCTCCTGCAGGCGGTGCTCCTGGCTGTGTGCAAGGACTGAGCCAAGTCCAGGTGAGCTCAGACCGGTCCCGTCACCTCTGAGCCAGGCTCCCAGGCATCATGTATGCTTGGAAATGGTCCCACTTTGCAGCAGTGGGAGCAGCCTGGGCTCATCACGGGGCTCACAGCCCGGGGGGTGTGTGATAGGTGGATAAAAGGGAAGCTGGGCTGCAGCCAGAGTCTGTGTCTTTGGAGGGATGCAAGTCTCTTGCCTCAGTCTTGGAAATACCAAGGAAATCCCTCACCAGTGAAAGAGAAAAGTAAGTCATTTCCTCCAAAGAACATGAAAGGAAAGCAATGCACGATTTGCTAATTGGCTTTTTTTTTCTCTTTTTTTCTCTTCCATGTTGAGGTGAGAACTAGCGAGAAAAAAATAGTGAGAGTGAAGAGATCACAGAATACTGGCTACATTGTTAGTGTGATGGGGCAGTGTATTTTGAGAGTGTTTATTCAGTGCTAGATCAAGAAAAGAAGTGGGGATCAGGGAATGAGATACTCTGCTCAGTCTGGCATTGTGGCGGCGCTGGAAATTAGAAACCAGGTAATGGGATTTTTCTGTCTGGATCAGCCTCTGGCTGTCTTCAATATGTTCAGGAAATCATTTTATATCTCTGCTTCCATTTCCTCAGCTGTCAAATGAACATAATGAAAACTACCTCCTCTGAGTGCTCGTGCTTCATTAGAGCAATAAAACATTTCGGAGGAAGGAGTCATAGATGTGTGATTTATTAATCCAGCAAGGTCAGGCTGAATTGTCTGTAAACAGCTACAGAAATGGCAGGATGAGAGAAAGGTCTCCCTGGGCTGAGTGGGTGCCGATGCTGGACATGCTGCCCATGCACAGGATCACCTGGAAAGGTGAAGCAGAGCATTTCAGCCCTGTCTGAACAGGAGTGGCATCTAAAAACCAAAGTGCAGTTGTTCCTCACCTGCCGTGTAGACACGCTGCAGTGAGTCCTCTGAGTGCACTGTGGTAGCCTGCTGGGCGCTTCCAGAGGGAGGGTCTGTGTGTTCTGCTGCGTGGATGATTTATTAACATGCCCTCTGTAGCTTTTTGTCTACACACAACTACTTGTGACATGATTTTGTGCTTGAAAGCAATAAAATAAAATGAGTCAAGAAGATACTGAGATAAAGAGATGAGCAATGTTTGAAAACCATAAGTTTCCTAAATATCGATAACCATCAGTTCTAGCTGATATACCCCATGGTGCTAAAGAAAGAAGAATTGCAGAAGCTCTTACAGAAAATTTATGAGCACATTTTGTTCCGGAGCACTCCAGGAAGACTGAAGCACAGCTAGCACTTAGGAAAGGGCTGACAAGAGATGTCTCTTGTTGAATTCACAAACTGTTTCCGGGAATTAAATCAGGGAATACAGAAATGGGCTTTTAAATGTTTGGTTGGGATTTTCTTTTGTTCATCAGTGCATATGTAGAAGAAAGTCCTGTAATAATCAGGCTCCTTTGAGTAATGAGGCTGAATAGGCAGTAACAATGGAGCCTAGTCCCTGCCAAAGTTATTAAGTATACCTGCTCAAGTTCATATTTTAGGGGATTAGTATGGACTGGGTTTCTTACACCCTGATGCTTACACCTTTCATTATTTAACCCCTGTTTCAGATATTACTTACTGTTAATATTACTACTTAATTGTTGCTACACTGTTTGCTTGCTGGAGAGCATGACAGACATGTGGACCACCCTTCATCCCTTGCCACGGCCATGGATAGCTGCTGAAAGAGGGACCTTACCCCCGTTCAGCCACAGAGGACCTATGTGTGGTCCTACTCACAGCTATGAGTTAAAATTTCAATAAAATAAAGGAGAACGTGTAGGTAGGAATCGTTGGTGGGATGAATGATGAGACATTAAGAAACAGTTCTGAACTGTCAGCAGATGGAAGCAGGGACTGTGAAGATGAGGGGAGCAGAGTCAATGGAACCAGCTGACTCTTGACTCTCCCCAGTGGTTTTTGGTGTGACATGTTCAGATTAGTTTCTGGTGTTGTCAAGGCAGATGATTAAGTGCCAAACAGACTCCGTGCAATTGAAATTCTACCTCATCTCAATACAGCACAACATGAAACCAGAGCAATAAGGCTGCTTTCAGGCAACTTAGAAAATTAACACTGGAAAATGAGCAAGGCAGGCAGCAGGCTGATGGCTGCCAGGGTGAGGTGGTGTCACCAAGCAGCAGCAGTCAGCTCTGCACACATGGGCTCAGCCTGCCAATGGACAAGCTACAGCACAGTGTTCAGCATGGGCACATGGGTCACGGTGCTGCTTTATGTCCTGCCTGCTGTCTCAGTAAGGGTTACTTACTCAGATCATTACCTTTCTGCTGTATTTTGCCCGTCTCTCATGGATTACAGAAAGAGCCATGATTTTTGTTCACAAGTAATTTACCCAAAGCTTGTGGTTAAAGGGGAAAGGGGGATGCTGCTCCAGGCAGCTCTAAAGGTGAAGCTGTTTCTGGGTTGCTGGTGGAGGAATCCCTATCACCACTTGTGTAAGCATGCAGGGGGGGGGCCTCCCCTGCATGGGAGCTACTGCAGGGAAAAGGATTGTCACTTTGCAATTTTCACCTTTGCTTTACACTCTTTTCTCCCTATTTACATAAGAAAATCTATCTTACATCTCCTGTTCCTTCAGATGGTGGGATTCTTACTGAAGCATCTGTGCAGCTGCACGGATGGGAGTCTCAGCTCTGTCTCGGTGTAGCAAGAGTTAGTTCTCACATGCACTTGGAAGCATTTAATGAAAAGTGTCAGGATCAGTTGAACAAACTGGACATCCACAAGTCTATGGGCCCTGATGGGATACACCCACGAGTAATGAGGGGGATGGCAGAGGTTATTGCTAGACCACTCTCCATAATTTTTGAAAGATCCTGGAGAACAGGAGAGGTGCCTGAGGACTGGAGGAAGGCCATTGTTGTCCCAATCTTCAAAAAGGGCAAAAAGCAGGACCCGGGTAACTACAGAGAGTCCAGCACAGGGCTACCAAGATGATTAAGGGAGTGGAGCATCTCCCTTATGAGGAGAGGCTGAGAGAGCTGGGGCTCTTTAGCCTGGAGGAGACTGAGGGGGGACCTTCTGTGATCAGGACAATCTTTGGTTGAATAGATCCTCTGCTAAGTGTCACCTGTCTTGCACTTTTCTGCCATACTGCATCACATGTCACAGAATCACAGAATGTAAGGGGTTGGAAGGGACCTAGAAGATCATCTAGTCCAACCCCCTGCCAGAGCAGGATCACCTAGACCAAGCTACTCAGGAACAGATCCAGCGGGTCTGGAATGTCTCCAGAGAAGAAGGTTCCACAACCTCCCTGGTCAGCCCAGTCCAGGCTCTGTCACCCTCACTGGGAAAAAGTTATTTCTTGTGTTTCCCCTCAACCTCTTGTGCTCCAACTTGCTCCCATTGCCTCTCGTCCTGTCACTGGATGACATTGAGAAGAGTCTGGCTCCATCCTCCCTACTCTCACCTTTAACATATTGATAGACATTGAGGAGGTCCCTCCTCAGTCTCCTCCAGGCTAAAGATCCCCAGCTCTCTCAGCCTCTACTCAGCAGGAAGATGCTCCACTCCCTTCAGCATCTTGGTGGCCATGCACTGGAATCTCTCCAGTAAATCTCTGTCTTTCCTGAATTGGGATGCCCAAAACTGGACACAGTACTTGAGGTGGGGTCTCACCAGTGCAGAACAGAGGGGGAGGAGAACCTCCTTTGCTGCTAATCAACCTCTCCTTATCCTAATTTGTGCCTCGGTGGCACAAGTTGCTCAGCAATGCCAGGAATGTCCCTTCAGCCCTCTCTGGCTGCAAGCCCACAGCACAGGCTTTCATTCGGCATCCCCAGTCACATCCCTCCCAGAATCTTCCTCATATTTATCCTCATTCTCTGCTGGTCACATATTGGAGCACAGAACTCCACAGCAGCACAGGAGAACAAGGTTTGGAAGGTGTCCATGTAACACCCCAGTTACTGGTTCTTTGAGCAAGACACCAGTAAGCATGGTGGAAGAAGGGACTAGATCAGGCTTTGGACGTGTGATTGGTTCATTTCCTTGCAAGTACTGCTTTGAAATAATTTCTTACGCTTCAATATTAAGTAACCTGAACAGTTTCAAGTTGCAGCCAAAACAAACTGGGCTGGATTTGCATCTGGAATGTTCTACAGTTGAAACATAAAAAAGGATCTCTTGATATAGTAATTTTTATTTCATTGTGTTTTCTGCTGTTGTGTCACTGGAGTGGATTTCTCTTGTATATTTGTCCTAAGTGCTTCATGTTTTTATGTTTACTCTTTTGTCTTCACTTTCATCAGAGGGGGTGGTTTAAGGTTTCACCAGTAATTGAGGGTGCTACTGCTGCTTTACTGGTGCTTCCTGCTCTCTGCTCTGCAGATCATGGGTTTCATGTTTTCCACCTGTACCTCCCAGAGGCCTCTGCAGCAACACTGAGCACTTGCTTGGTCCTTCCTCTACTGTGGAGCAAGGAGGTATTGGGCTGAAAATTAATACAGGGAAAACAAGACCAAAACTACATGTAAACAGGTATCTCTGCTTGGTGGCAGCAATTTTTTGCTGTAAGGCAAGGTGACAGTGGGATGTCCTCACCCCAGGAGTCAGCTAGGCACAATGGATAGAGGCAAGAGGAATGGGCAGATCCAGAACAGATGCAGGAAAAGCATTTACAGGTTGTGATGGTACATGGCATTAAGGGGTCCCTCCAGCTGGCACTTAGGGCTAGCTTTGTGGTGTTGTATGGTAGGAGCAGAGTAAGTCTATTGAAGGTCTCCTGAGAGAGAAGGGATCATTCTTATAGCACCAATTAAAAGGTGAAAGTAAAGCACAGGGTCTTCACACTTCATTCAAGAGCAAGCAGGTGTTCTTTGTGTACCCTGGTTTAAGTTGAAGCTGTATTTTCCCGGAAACAAGCTGTCTTGGACTTGACCTTGTAGTTCCTGCATGGCCACCTCACTGTCTCCCTGCTGCGGCCGGAGGGAAGCACTGCAGTGTCCCCACCTTTGCCTAGGAGCAGTCTGAGGCCAGTCTTCATGACTGCAGCAGTCACGAGCTGTAATTTAGACATTAATACTTTCTCAGCAATAAAAAACATTACTCAGATCTCCCCCAGGGAATCGTCCAGTCTTTTTGTATGAGCACTCCTTTCTTCTGATCTCACTTCTAACAGGTTCCTTGCTCATGCATTGCTTTGGTGATTCACACATATCCAACCATATTTTCCTCCTCCCTGTTCTCTCTCTCCTGTTGTTCCTGCTTTTTTCCTTCTTGTTACTCTTATTAAAATGCATCTACTTCAGTCTTGTTTTCCTTTAAATATTTGAACAGTAGGCACAGAGAGATTCCTGTGAATGTGAACTGTGTTGGTAACTGAAGTGGCTTGCTGGGTAGGGAAGGGAAGGGGGGGCAACAGGGAACAACTTTATTCAGCAGCAGCTTTCTGGCACTTCCTGGGCTTCCTGTCTGGATCCAGCATTCCCTGGATCGTTAAATGTGTGTTTTCCAAATCTCTTCCACAGGTGCCAACAAAAAAGCTGAAGAAATATGAGAGAGAGTACCAAACAATGCGAGAGAGTCAGCTGCAGCAGGAAGATCCTATGGACAGATACAAGGTACGGGAGATACTATGTGGGAACCTGTGATGGGCTGACCCCCACGGGGAGTGACCCTGTCCCCACGGTGAAGCAGAGGTCGCGCATGGTCCTCGCCTCACTGGGATGCGCCGGTGCAGACTTTAGGGAAGTTAAGTGGCAGGTGAAACTTGTCCCCTTTCTTGAACAAGCACTTGGAACACATGGAATTACTGTTTTTCCCAGGAATATTTCAATCACAGTTTGTAACTCTCGAGATGTCTGCAAGTAGCCACATATAATATTTTTCTTCTTTCAGTTTATATGTTTGTAGGTAACTCTCCTGCTGTTGCACTTTTACGGGAGATCTTCATGAGACGCAGAAACAAAGGGTGATTCTCAGCTACAGACACAGAAAGGAGAAAATACACATTGTTCTAGCACAAGCTGTGCGCAGTGGCATCCACAGAGACTTTTGGAAGATGAACTCTTCCTTGACTGATATGGTCCTTGTTATTCATCTCTGTTTATATCAAGTGTTAGTAATTTTTTGTTAATACAGTGCTTAGTACAGTGGGACCCAGAGCTCTCCCAGGGTCCCAAGGTACTACTGCAATAAAATTAATAGTAATAAATACCCTGCTTTAAAGCAGCAGAGAAGTAAATGTTTGGTTATTAATATGAAAGCTTGATAGTTCACAGAAAAATAATAGTTCTTCAGTTTTGGGTCAGCATTGCTTATCTTTTCAATGTATTTGCTTTTATTGTCACTGCTACATTGTGTTGCCATAAATTTTTGTGTGATGGAGGCTCTGCTTCTGGACATATACTTCACTTAGTGTTCAGGATTCATTTACTGCTTACCCTGTTTTCTTTAGGTGAAGCTGTTGCCCAGGTTAGCTGGGAAGTGATGTTGCTTACATATACCTGTAATGTTTTCCTGCTGTCCTTCATTGTGCCTTAATACATTAAGTGACATTGCAGTCAGTGCAGAGACTGCCAGGCATGTGGAGTAGTAAATACTCCCTAGAGGGTGCAACAGGTTTATGTGATCTGTGAACGTGAGGAAAATGCACCATGTTCAGAAAACCACAGTCTGAAGGTCTGTTGTGACAGGGCACTGTTCAGAAGTATGACAGGATGAGAGTTACATGTGCAGAGAAAGTAAAACTGATTTTTATTTTTTAAAATTATTTTTCTGTGAAAAAAATATTATTTGAGTGTACTTCTTTTGGTGTCAAAGGTTTTATTGTTTGTGAGAGCTGAGAGTGTTGTAGAAGCCAAGAGCCAAAAGTGACTGTCTTATTTAGAACAACTTGCTGATTAACATCTAAGTATTTTTCCAGTGGTTACAGTACTGTGTAATTAAAATACTGCTTAGAAATAAGGTTTCTTTAAAGCATGTTAGCTAGTTAATCTTGGGCAATGGACAGTGAAAAATATTATCCCCAAGCTGCAAATGAGGGTATGGAAAGTGACTCTTTGGCCATTGTTGATGTGAGTCACTGTCACAGTGAAGATCCCAGCCCAGGGTTTTGGCTTGCACTTCTGAAACTCACTGAGTTACTTTTTTATTAAGCTGGATCTGATCCTCTTAGCAATGCTGTGATTAGAGAGAGTTCCCTTAACTGGTTAGTTGCACATTAAGTTCAAAGTTTGGATGCATTCTTCAGCTGATGGGTGTCAAGGAGAAATGTTCGTAAGTGCTCTCAGTTCTTGTCTTGCTTGTTTGATTTTATTAATGTGTCAAGCTGAGGTTGGCAGGAATCGACATTTCAAGAGTGTTTCCAAAGGTCAGCAAGAGATGCAAGCTGGGTGGTCCTCACAAGCAGAAAGTGGAGACCCAGCTTTGTTTGTCTCTTCCAGGATTGCTCTGCACCCCATGTGTTTAGCAGTGCCTTTCATTTTGGCAGCACCAGTGCTAGGCTTGGCCCAGCCAGGCTTGGTTTGGGAAAGGACAGAGTCTGTGCTGCTGAAAAGCCGGGGTCAGCTCTGAGCGCAGCGTTGCTCTTGACTCCTCTGAGCGCTCTGGGTGGGCTCTGCCCTGGAGCCTCCATTGCTGGAATTTTCACAGTTTCTCTTCTCAGAACAAAGTGAGGGTTTGGTTTAGTGCCCAGGAAGGGGATGTTTCTTGGATGGGATTGCTGGAGTGGAGGTCCCTGCAGAGTATTCCTCTGACAGGTCCAGAAGGAAACAAGCCTTCAGTCTGATGATAGTTTTTAGTTACAGTTGTTAAGACTTTTTGTTGTCAGCAGCATGTTACAGTTTTTATTGCCAATAGAGATTTGTCAGGATGGCAAAACACTGGCACTGTGGAGTTGCAGCAGTGAAGGATGTCTCGAGTGATGCCTGCCTGTGGCCTGGCCCACAGTAGAAATGGGTTGATGGACTGTTGAGAGCGTAGCAGATGGACCCTGTATGGTGCTGGAGTGGCAGCAGCTGCCACAATGGCAGCAGGGCCCCTGCTGCAGGGTTGTCTTCTCCTCCTGGTCCTCCTGGCAGCTGGTGCAGCTCTCACATATGGGCCTGACTTCCACTGCACATCCAGGGGAGACCAGGACCCAACCAGGGTGAGGGTGCCACGCACTCCTCCCTCTTCTCTACACACTTGGGTTCTGGAGGTGTCCTGGGCATGGGGATGTGGCATGTGGCTGAGCAGCCTCCAGCAGCATGGTACATCCAGGCAGGCTGCTCCTCCAAGCTCACTGACCCCAAAACTCTGCACAGGCTCCAGAAAAGGGCTGGTTTTGCAATGTCTGGCCTGCCACTAACTGGTTGCATTTTCTTAACAAATTAAATTCCTGGGCTGCAGTGGGCTGTTTTACATGTCAAAGGATTTACTGCTCAGCTCCTGTTTTACACGTTGATTGTGATTTGACTTGCCAAAAGAACAGTGTTAAAGAGTGTGGTTATTTTTGGTGTCTGTTTCCTACTGTATTTACAAGTATTTAGGAAAAGTGTACTTTTTTTCTATGGACACCTTTTCACTTGATTTCCCATTGCTTGCAACATATTATCACTCAGGTTTTTGCCAGGTAGCTTTCTAAAAGGTACAAAAAGTAAATACATTCTAAATTGCTGTTTGTTGCTGAATTTCATGGCTTTTGCGTAAAACAAATTACAAATTGCATATAGTCATCAGGAAGAAAAGTGAGCTACATGTGCAGAAAAAATAGCAATATAGTTCAGATTGTTACTTTTCTGTCTATTATGAGTTTTTTTCTGTGTTTGAGAACATCCCATGTAACAGGGTTTTGGTTGATGAGAAGTTTCCAGAGTTGGGCAAAGGACTTCCTGATGTAAAATAAAGAGGATATAACTATACAAAGATGGGCCGGAGCTTTGCAAGCAGACCCAGCTTGTGCTCGCAGCTCTGAGGTGAGGGTAGAAACGCCTTTTCCTCTGCAGACCTTGTTGTGCAACAGGGAAGTTGTCCCACAGAATAAATGTGTCATTTGGACATAATAACCTTTTGTGTGTTTGCAGTAGAAGCAAAAATGAATACAGTGGTTATTTTTGAGAGTTAACCAAAGGGTAACTGTCATGAGCAAAAAACATAAGGTACCTCGTGATGTGGATCATTGTGGGTTTTTTCAAGACCAGTGTGCTATGGCACTTTTGGGATTCCTTCTTCAGAATCAACAAGCCCAAAACACAAACCACCTCCAGGGGCCTCTGTGTTGCTTCCTGTGAGAGGTTTTCCTGGATAGTTTGCTGTAAAAGCTTTTGGGATTTCTAGGCGGAGGTTCACAGGGGATTCCTTCTCAATCTCGAGCCCTTTCCAATGGACTCACAGAGTTCTGTTTGCTGACAGCTAGAAAAGTGGGGGTTTTATCAGTGTTTTTATTCCCCCACTGAGGATCTGTCCATGCCCAAAGATCTGGGTCTTGGGCGTTTGCTGGGCGTTTGCTCATCAGGAAGGGTTACAGTGAATTGCTTAACAAGGTTTGTGACTTGTTACACCCCACTTGAGTAGCAGCTCAGAGAGGATGCATCATCACCACTAATCTTGTCAGGAATTGCTCCTTGGTGCTGGCTGGAAGGGAGCAGAGGAGGGTGGAGTTCAGCCATTCAGTCTTCCCGAGACGAAGCTTGTCTCTTACTTCCAAATCTGCTGCCTTCTTTCCATCCAATGTGTGATGTAATCTGGAGTGTATCCTCCCTAAAACTCAGAACCAGAAACCCACTGAAGAATCAGCAACAATTTTTTTCTCCTGTTTTTGTTGGCATTAAAAATCATTTTATATCCTGTTTTCACTGTCGTTACACCAATGGTTGAAAGCAGTGTTTGGTCAGTGACTTTACAGGAGGTAAGTTAATTTGTGTTTGTGTGTATCAGCGGTGTTTGTCCCGTCTGGAAATGCAGTATCCTCCTCTTAAAAGCTAACCGGTGTTCGCCAGCTGCCTTTTGTAACCAGGAGGAGGGATCTGGGAAGGGTGACTCTCTTATTTTACTGATTGTAGAATCTGGGCTATGCTGAAGAGAAGGAAATTGTTGTAGTCAGTGAAGTGCTGGCGGTGTGCAGTGCGAGGGCAGGAAGCCGTGCTTACACCCAGGACAGCCAGCAGGTCTGGCGGGTTGGTTTAGCTGGGCTACCAGGCTCTGTCTGCGCTGCGAGTCCTGCTGTAACCAGCCGGCTCCATCTGCTGAACTGCCAGTGCAACTGGTACCTCACCAAACCCCGTAAATACTGCAGAGCCACTGAAAATCGTTTGCATCATCTGAAAAGCACCGTTTGCTATTTCTGTCTTTACTGTGTAACGATAGTTTTTATTTAGACTTAAGCAGATTAAGAGTTTCCTCCTGATGAGGGAGGCAGTTTTTCACTGCTAGATCTGGGGGGAGGAGCTGGAAAAGACAAACCATCTAATCACGCACACTGCCCTAAGCAGAGGAAGAGTAAAGGTGGCCCCGTGAGAGACTTTCAGCTGGAAATTAAAGAATATGGTGAATGAGGTAGAAACATCTCTTAGCTATTGACTGGATGCCCAAGGTAAGAGCTCTTTCACTTGCTAGATTCCAGTTTAAGAGGAGGATAGTGCATTTCCAGCCACATAGCTTGCTTACCCACTCGTCTGCGAATGCAAAGCAGGAACTTGGAACTCCACGTCGTGCAGCTTGCTTTGCAGACACTGAAGCTTTTGGCAGAAGCATAGCAAAAATGTTGAAGCAAACTTTTTCAGGGTTGTTTTGTGGAAGTCTTTAAGAATTTGCTGATTTCTCACTCTAAGCGACAACCCTATGAGAAGGTATCAGTGCTGCAGCCACTGGCAGCAGTACCTGATACCATCCTGATCTGGTCCTACTTTTTAGGGGAACTCGTCCCTTTCTGACAACTGCTCACAGGCAGAGCTGTGTCTGAAAAAAAGCTTTGTTTTTTATTACTTTTATCACTATTGATTGCATTTTGGTCTTATGCTTTAAAGTCCTTATTATCCTTACAAAAGAATCTTACTTTTATAAATTATTTGTCCCAAGTAGTAGAATACAACTAAAATAAAAAAGATTCCCAAAGTTACACATCTTTTAGCAGTACTTATTGTAACTGTTAAAGCTAAAGTGTTCTACTTACCGTTTCTGTAACAAAACAAGTTATTTAAAGTACAATCTTTTGGAAAGGAAACTTACTTTCCTGTGTAGGGCAGTGCAGTCTAGTTGCACAATAGGGTCACATTAAGGAGAGATTATTGGCAGAGTTTCTGCTTCCTGCCATAGAGGAAGCTCCCACACAGAAGAGATCTGGTTTGGCATCCTCTTAGAGCTGTATTTGTCCTTTTTTTTGTGTGTAAGACAAGCATGCAACTTCTTCTTGCAACAGAAGTGAAAATTGCAGTTTCATGGTGGTGAGTTAGGAAAGAAAAAGAATACCTGACCATAGCTGGGGAGGAGGAGGAAGTGAAGACAGGTGAATAATCTGCTTGTGCAGCACAAATCACATTTTGTAGGAGGTCATTCACTGAACAAAGCTAGGAAAATTTTTGACATAATAATTATTAATATATAAGTGAATGTACTTTTACTATTTTTTCTTGGAGAATGTAACTTACCCTTCAAGTGAGCACAGGTCCTTTTTGAAATCTCAGCATGTAGGTTATTGTTCTTCCACCTGCAAGTGTCCAGATGAACTTGATATTTTTCTTTGAGCTACTCTAGTGCAGATTCCCTTCACAGTCTCTTGGTGTGCTAGAGACACAGTCATTGTGTAACTGAAGGCCAGTACAATCAGTACCATTTTTGTTCTCTTAAAATCCATTTGAGGAGGGCACATTTATCTGTCCAGTCTGGCTGTGTTCTTTTGAAGATGTGTATTTTATATAGATGCCTGGAAGTCCACTGACACACAGACATCTTTTGAGTATTATTCAGTTTCTCAGCTCTAGAAAAAAAATCACTAGAAGTGATTTTTTAAAACCATGAAACTGTTCATGTTCTCCTGTGAAGAGAGAAGAACTTCTCTAGTTAGTGCCCCTTCTGTGAATGCTAAAATAACTACTGCCTGGAATTTTCCTTCTCGTGGAAAGAGAGCAAAGACTCCCACCAGCTGTGACCTTAGTAGCAGCTGTTTGTAAAACAGTAGAAAGATGTTTTGACTATGGGTGCTGTGGCACCCCAGCCAATCACCCCAGGGGGTGGGTGTCTTGTCCAATTACCTTGAGGTTAAAAGGGTATAAAAAGAGCTGTAAATTAATAAATACAGGCTTCTTGGCATCTTGGTGAAGAAAATTGTCTCTTCTCACTCTTTCTCCTCCTCCAACAATTAGCAGATAAGCAACACCCCTTCCACCTGTGCAGAGCAGGTAGGGGGAATAGTGCTGTGAGAACCAGGGCTTGCAGTCTCCAAGTTCTGCATTTCATGTTGGTCTGCCTTTCCTGACAAGCAGGTTCTGGGCCCATGCTCAGGGAGTGAGGTCCCCTCTCCATCTGGCACTTTTTCTCAGCAGGCAGCCTGTGAAACATGCAGTCTTGTCAGTGGTGAGTTACAGAGCAAGTGCACAAACAGCAACAAAGATTATATGAGCTGTAGGGAGTTCCTTGCAAAGTGCTGTTCCTTACCATTCCCACAGAAGGTGGGAGATTGCCACAACATCATCTACAAAATGGGCTATTTTTGTGGATTCCTGCAGATAAAATTTTGTAAAAAGGAGCAGGTCAGCTTTCTACTTTAGATTGGACACATTTTGATGAGTCTCTTAATTGGTCCCTGTTCACTGCTGCTGGGTGGGATTTTATGTGCCTAATTTCTTTTGACAATGAGCAAGTGGAACCCAGGTGCTTTTGTGGAGAGGACTGTGTTTCCTTTGGACAGAAAAAACCCCCAGTCAGGGTGTTACACGACACAATGGGATGCGAGTGGAACCGCTGCATTTGCACCGCTGGCTTAATTCACTGTTGTTTCCCAGAGCAGCAGTCCTGCCTCAATGTGCACTCTCTCCTTCTCAGCATTGCACACACACAATACTCGTTTCTTGCTCTTCAATATTCATCAGGATTAACTTCCATTTCTCGCTGTTCCTCTCTTTCTGCAGAGGGAGAACCGCAGGCTCCAAGAAGCAAGCATGCGGCTCGAGCAGGAGAACGATGACCTTGCCCATGAGCTTGTAACCAGCAAAATCGCCTTACGGAACGACCTGGACCAGGTAGTGCTCACAGAGGTGGGCCCAGCTCAGCCTTGGCAACACCAGTTTTAGTAGGAGTCCTACTTTGGGTGAACACAATGTTAAAAGCTTGTTTGTAGCTTCACCTTGTCTGTGGTGGATCGTTTTAGAAACACAAGCTGTAACCTTTAGGCAGATACCAAAGAATGAATATTGACTTGAAAAAGGTGTCATGTGCTCCTTGAAGGACTGCTTGCAAAGGAAGCTGCCTTGCAGAATGCCTACCACCTTACTTGGAGCTGCTTTTCACAGTAGTTCATTATGGCCAAGAAATTCCAGAGATAAGGAAGGGGCATGGCACCAAAAATTAGAAGGGCTCCTGAGTGCCCACTGATAATTGCTTTTGTTTTCTGTGAAGACTGGAATGTGGGGAACAGCAGCATTTAGTGCCCTTTGTCTCAGAGGTGACTATCAGAGAACTACATGTTCAACCCTCATTTTTTCTGGAGTATTTTCTTTAGTATTGATAAATGCCCCGACAGCTACTCTTAAGGTACTAAATGCAGGGCCACACTCCACCAAACCTTCTGATTAGTCCCTCTCTCAGTGGGGGCTATGGTACCTTTTATAATGTAAAATCTCTTCCTACAAGGGCCTCTCAATTTGATTTCCTATAGTGACTTGGCTTTCTTAATCTAACCTCAGAATTAACATCATTGAGCACAGTTGTGCAATTTCTTTTTCAGTTTAGGCCAATCCTTGACAGTCAGGCTCTGTTGCTTTAGGTCCATGTGATTCTGAAAACCTGAGGGGTCCTGGTGAGCAGGGGCAGGCAGAGATGCGTTGGCATGTCAGGGTGGGCGATCTCGTGTGCAATGTTGTGAGGTGCTGTCTTCCCCAGGAGCAGCTCTGATGTAAAACAGCTTTGTGTCTGCTCCTGCCCATGCTTGGTTTTTCTCAAGTATCACAACGAAGTTGCCGAGCACATACCTTTGCCAGTCCCGTTCCCTGCTCCCCTGATTTTTAGCAGTCTTTCTGCAGATGAGAGGAGCTCTGTGAAGTTTTCCCACACCTTGCTGGCACTGAAAGAAAAGCTTTGTGCTGCTATACTCCTCATCTGCAAGGACAGGTGACACCACACACCAATGCAGGGCTTTGGAGAACCTGGAAGGAACACATAAAAGGAGGAATGATTTGTAGTTTCTTTAAATCATGTCTTAAACACGCCTTCTATCAAAAATAGCCTTGTCACCCCCAAGTTCTTTTGTTCTAAGATGTCAATCATATTAATTTTCTGTTCTTTCACTGCTTGTTTTCTTTCCCTCATGCAGTCACATACACACTAAACAATGCAGGGGTCCTCAATCCATCTCTTCAGTTGTGGCCTTGGTGGAGCTGTTGCTGCTACTGACACCATTAACACCCTCACTAATAATTAACATTGTGACAGACAGAGAAGCTAATACCATTAGTGGTGGTAGAAAACCAAATCACTACTCACAAGTTTTATGCTGTTGTTTGTTGTTTACAATGGTATTTTCCCTCTTGCCTTCTCAGCAAACTGTTTGCCCTTGCAGCTAGTTACCAGACAGTGGAGTGGTGGATGCAGAGTGTGGCTCCCAGCTGGGCAGGTGACAGAATATACCCAGGAACTGAGAAATAAATTTCTCTCCTGTGAGGAAGCAAAACCAAATTGTTCCCAGTATGTTCCACTGAGGACACCAGTATGTTCCCTTGCTGATGACACCAAGTTGGGTGTGACTGTTGATCTGTTGGAGGGTAGGAGGCTCTACAGAGGGATCTGGACAGGCTGATGGAGAGGCTGAGGCCAATGGGATGTGGTTCAATAAGAACAGGGGCTGGGTACTGCTTTTGGATCACAACAACCTCCTGTAACAGTCCAGGTTGGGGGCAGAGTGACTGGAAACTGCCCAGCAGAAAAGAACCTGAGGGTGTTCATCAACAGCCACCTGAAGATTAGCCAGTGTGCACCCAGGTGGCCAAGAAGGCCACCAGCAACCTGGCTTGTATCAGCACTAGTTTGACCAGCAGGACTAGGGCAGGGATCATCCCCCTGCACTCAGGAGGCCACACCATGACTCCTGGGTTCAGTTTTGGACTTCTCACTCCAAGAAGGGCATTTTGGGACTGGAGTGTCTCTGGAGAAGAGCAACAAAGCTGGGCAAGGGTCTAGAGCACAAGTCTTGCACAAGAAGCTGAGGGACCTGGGGTTGTTCAGCCTGGAGAAAACTCAGGAGAGACCTTCTCACACTTGACAACTCCCTGAAAGGAGGCTGGAGCCAGGTGGGGTTGGTCTCTTCTCCCAAGGAGCAAGTGATAGCACAAGAGGAAATGTCCACAAGTTGTGGCAGGGGAGCTTTAGGTTGCACATGAAAAAAAAAATGCCTGTCCTAAAAGTGTTGTCGAGGCCTGTCCCAGTATGCCCAGGGCAGTGGTGGAGTCCCCATCCCTGGAGGGGTTTCAGAGCCATGTAGAAGTCAAGCTGAGGTTTAGTGGTGACCTGGTTAATGGTTGGACTTGATGATCTTAACATTTTCTTCCAACCAAAACAGTTCTATGACTCTACCATAAGCATCAAAGAAAAGATGTGTGCCAGCACACTGGCAGTATCAAGTTTCTGCACATTATACTTATTTGCCCTGATAAACCATTTTATCTGATGATCCATTTTCTCTTTTATACTGGTCTTTACCCAGACACTTTGTAAGGCACAGTAGAGGCTCCTAACATTTTCTGCAGTATCAGTTTTCCCCACTTAGAGATACAAAACTGGAATGAGTTACCTGAAGTTACAGAGGAGATAAATGATGCTGCCCTTGCTTAGATTAATGTTGTTCCCAGTAAAAATATTGTACACACCACTGTTTGTGTTGGGTTTGGAGTAGGACATAAGGGATGTGCCATCCAGGCAAAGGTAAACGTCTGGCAGAAGGGTACTTTGCATAGCTGACAAGAAACAATGAAATAACTTAGACAAGAGCTTCTTCAGAAGGGGATCTCATGAAAAGTAGGCTAGGTGGGCCCTCAGAGGGCAGGAAAAGGCAACATCAGAACCTGGATCTGCCATATTTCTGCAATTTATGTAGCAAGAGGTTTGTGCTGGCACAGTTAATATCTCATTTACAGCAACATTTCCAATTCTAGGCGGAGGACAAAGCAGATGTGTTGAACAAGGAGCTTCTCCTGACCAAACAGAAGCTTGTGGAGACTGAGGAAGAGAAACGGAAGCAGGAGGAGGAAACTGCTCAGGTAAGGCACTCACCAGTTTCTCCTATTGAGCAAGGACATGCAAGAAAAAAAAAAAAAAAAAAAAAAGAAAAGCATGAATGTTTTCCAGTTGTGGAAAGGATTTTGCCTTCAAAATGCAGTTGCAATTAAAAATCTGCAGTGCAAGGGTAAATAATTTTTTAGTAAATGTAATGACCTAAACAAGGAGCTGAAGGAGTTGTTGCCTTCCAAGAGGCCATTTGGATTGAGTTGCTGATCACTGAAATACAGCTGTAAATGCACTGGCCTGAAGCTAAAGCCCAACAGCAGATGAGAGTCGGGAGAATTTTGCTGACTAGGCCCGGCCTCATACTCATTTGCAAAATGCTCAGTCTTAGGTTTTTAATCCCACATGTCTAAGATGCTGAATACTCACACAAAAACATGTTTCAAAAGCAATACCCTGATTTTTATTTTGCCATTTGCCCACAGAGACCACAGCAGTCCAACAGTGATTCTTTGTGTCTCTCTAAAATGGAGGTTGACAAGTTCTGTGCTATGAGCAAGGCAGTGGAGGCCTTTTTACTACACAAAGCACTCTTCAAATTCAGTGGTTCTGAGTGGTGGAGCTCTTACTTTAACATAATGCCACAAACAAAACAAATATCTTATTTTTGCTGTTATGGAGATGAGTGATAGTGCTGAGAGAGATTCTTCTTCCTGCTCCATCTCGAAACAAACAATCTATCTGTCCAAAGCTGAGTATATCAGAAACTTCTCTGAAGAACTGGAATTGGTTAAGGAGCTGTACAACTGTTGTAAACTCAGCAGTACTTTTGAGAGAACAATCTGACAATGCATTTTGAGAGCTTCTCTCAGTGTACTCTTTAACATCTCTTTTCCATTCTTAGCTGAAGGAAGTCTTCAGAAAGCAGCTAGAGAAGGCAGAATCTGAGATCAAGAAAACCACAGCCATTATTGCAGAGTATAAACAGGTACTGTTCTGGAGACGCTTTCTCATGTTTCTCCTTTCGACCCATCCCAAGGGCTGAATTCTCTGAGTTGCAGGGTCTCATCCCTGTATTAAGATACACTTCAGGCTTTCAGAGAACCAGCCTTGTAATGTGTTGTGAATCTTTTTGTGGCTTTCCTAATAGTCTCCTAATTTAGGGTCTCGGTAGTAATCTGTTTTTCAGCTAATTTTAGTACCATGTAGTGAATGTTGCTTTACTGTTCCCTAATAACAGCAGAAACATTATAAAACAATTAATCCATAACAGGTTTCATTGTTATGAATTACTGGATTCTCTGTACTGCCATTTTTTAATCACTGACATGTTTTAATCAACAAAAAATAATTGTTAAAAAGCATGGGCACTATTTTAGAATAATAGACTTCAACTTTTTCTGCTCTAGATTTGTTCCCAGCTGAGCACCAGGCTGGAAAAACAACAAGCAGCCAGTAAAGATGAACTGGAAGTTGTGAAGGTGAGAACGATGCCTCTGCCTACGGGATGGGACACTTCTAATGGGAGTATTGCTAAATGCCAGGGATACACAACACCCCATGAGTGGCAGTTCAGTGTCCAGCCAGCTGCATCGATAACCCCCCCTCGCCAGGCATTTTTCATCGTATGGAAACAATGAAAGGGTTTATTTCCTTTCACAGTTCTTTATCAGACAGGACAGAATTCTAGTACATGGGGGTTTTTTCATGTTGAAATGTGTACTTCTGGGGAAAAAAAATGTAGAGAGATTGTATTTACTTGGATGTTTTAATTAAATGGGGGGAGAGAGGAAAGCCCACAAAATCAACAAAAAGGGTCTCTAGAAAATGTGTTGTTTATCCCATGTGTGCACAGAGGAGGGGTCAGAATTGGCTGAATTGGAAGGCAGTTCCTCCCTTCTCTGGACTCCCTTACCAGGAACATCTGTGCTTAGAGGTAGATGTTTCCTGATCAGGGATTCCATCCCTCTGCTTTGTCACTACTGAGTAGGCAGAATTGTTTTCCCTCTGCTGTAGCTTTTAGCTGTGTCTTTACTCCTCAATCTGTACCTGATTTGTTGCTTTTTACTGACTTTTTAATGTTACTACATCTGCTGAAATAGCTCAGTGTCTTCTTTTAGTTGGTGTGAGCCAGGCTGGCTGTGCTTCATCTTCAGCTTTGAGTAACTGGTTCACCTCTCTAGCATGAAAACCTCACTGCTGTATGCCAGGCATTGCTAAACAAGCATCCCGGGCATTGCTAAACAAGCACCAACAGGACAGTATCATAGATTCATAGATTCATAGATATTAGGGGTTGGAAGGGACCTAGAAGATCATCTAGTCCAACCCCTCTGCCACAGCAGGA
>JAOEGS010022843.1:0-40002 GCA_025447755.1 Corythornis vintsioides
CAGGGATGGGGCCCCAACCACCTCCCTGGGGAGCCTGTGCCACTGATCCACCACCCTCAAGGGAAACAACTTCTTCTGAAGTGGATTGAAATGTTATAAATTTGTAATTACACTGTGTACCTTACATTTACGAAGATGATTCTTCAGGTTTAAAAAACATGTTACTTTTTTTTTTCCTCTTCTGGAGAAATAACCTGCCAATGTATTTTTAGTGTATTTTGAGAATCTCTGAACTAAAGAGGCAAAAAACGTGGACTCAGTGTTCATTTGCACCATAAACGTATCAATGAAGAAGTGTTAAGTGATCTGCAACACTGAAGTCTGCACTATGGGCCTTGAAAAGTTTTAAACATCTTGCTGTTCTGGGAAGAACAAGGTGCCTTTACTGGTCTTTCTGTTGTTTGCTGTTGCTGTTTGTGCTTCTGTTGGGAATGGCTTTTGAAAAACACTTGTTTTGTTAAAACATTGTTCTTGCTAGGATGTGATATTAAATCATGGAAATCCTTTTTTTCTTTTGTGAAGGAGGAACTCAGAGAACTACATGAAGAACCAACTGATCCTCAGGCTCAACAAGAAATAATTAACAGCATTGAAGAAGTTTATTTTTCCAATGATTCCTTTGATATTGTGAAGTATGAGTTAGAGGTAAGATGGCTTTTCAAAAGACTAATCAAAAGATGAGGGTTGAAGTATGCTTGTTTCAATGTTTTTTCCTTTGTTTCTTGTATCTTGCATTAATCTGCAACTGTGCAGTTCTGCCTCATCTTGTGGTTGTGTGGATGTAGTATTGATATGGAGTCTCTTCTTTTAATGTGGTAGAATTAATATCAGTTGTTCTAACAGGCACTTCATAATTTAAACTAGAGTAAAAAAAGCCAAAATAGTTGGAAGAAAACCAAATCTGTTCTATATTTGGGGTATTTTTTTAGCAAACTGACTGAGACTTAATAATTTCAATGGTTAGGGGGGTTATGTGTATACATATATGGCTTAAATAAAGGTAACTTTGAGGAATTGTATTATGTGAAGTAATTATGGTAATACATTGTTTGTCTTAATGCTGACTTATTTCTATATCCATCATTTGAAATTATGGATTAATTCTGCAGATTAGCTTGCAGAAACAATGAGAATTCCTTAATGGAATGCATTGGTTAGTTAATGCTACATGTGTATTTAACATCCTTTAATTTCTCACTCAACTGAATGTGTTGTTTACATGCAGAGGCTTCCTCCAGTACTTAATCTGCAGGAACTGGAAGAGTACAGAGACAAATTAAAACAACAGCAAGCTGCTGTAAGTATTTTCCCCTGTATCCTCATAGAATTTGTTTTACTGTCTGTAAGCCTAGCCAGAAATGTAACTCCAAAAGTTTTAATTTCCTAAACATTTTAGATAATAAATATTTTTTCATTTAATATTATGTTGTATGCTTCTATAGTGTAAAATCTTATCAGTAAATCATAGAATCATATGAAATCATGGAAGTAAATCTTGGTGGCAAGTATTTTAACAGGGAGTAAATATGTGCTATTTCCTTAGAAACTTCATTTTCTGAATGTTCAGCTTTTCATATGTATTGCAAGAAAAGTAATGTTCAACACAGTGCAGAACTGCAGTTCCTTTTTTTCCAGGATTTCTGGCAACATAAAATGTTGAAATTTTATCTTCTTTTTCATTTGTTGCTCTATTAATCATCCACAAGAGTTTCTGGTTATTCCTGGAACAGCATTATTACCTAATAAAAAAAAATTAAATATAACAATGAAAAATAACTATGAAGGGGGAATCAGAGTTGCAGCATCTGGAAGGTACTTGTTATATTTCAGGCTTTTTTTCCTGATTGATTCATAATTATTGATTCATTGATCTTCTTAAAGATGAATAATATGGTACAGGAAACGAATGTGTTAATTCAATTTTTTTTTTTACCTTGTTGTGGCATATTTATTAATACATTTGAGAGCTACAGAACCACAGCCATGTAGAACTTCAGTGTAGGCTTCTGTTACTCAATTGAGATTGCTATGTATCACATGCAGTATTCTTCTTTTTCAGGTATCTAAGAAAGTTGCAGACTTGATTCTTGAAAAACAGCCTGCATATGTTCAGGTAAGACAACTAACAGCCACTTATTAAGAGCAAACCACTCCATTTGGTGCTGTTACAATGTTTAGTAGTGGTTTCAGATCTTTTTCCATAAGAGAAAATAGCAGTGACCTTTCTTAAGAGCACTTAACCAGAAATTTGCTACTAATCTCAGGCAATTGTGAGAAGTGAGCATCTAAGAGAAGACTGAGCTGAAAATAGACCCTAAAAATGTTAAAGATTTCCAGGATGTCCAAGAACCAAACAAAGCAGAATTGCTTCAGCTGCTTGCAGTAGGATACTGGCATGGTCTCTCTTTCTGCTCCCATAACATAGTTGGAAGAAAAAAGCTGTAAGGGTCCTGTTATTTCAGATTTAATTAAAGGAGTCAGGTGGGAGGTTATTGCAGAGAGATGCTGGAGAAGTGCTACAGTGGTTGAATCTTCCTCTAGAGGGGCAAAAATGGTCATTGCAGAGTATCAAATCCTTCTGGCATAGTTTTGCTGTTCTGCACATTTGGAATTGATGTTGAGCAAGTGCTACTTTTTCTGGAGGCAGCAGCTTCACTTGGAACCAAACCCTCCTTGGTGCATGATAGTGCTGTGGAGAATGTTTCTTGCATTTTGCTGTGTAATGTGAATATTCTTATCCCAGCAACATCTCAGTGAGGTGCACGTGTTCAATACCAAGAAGTTCTCTCGGGTATTCCAAAGGGACACTTAAAAATCCCTTATGCCAGTAAGAATCTTTTTAAAAACATTTTTCAGAGGTGTATTTGCCTGGTTAAGCCAATAATCTGTCAGTGGTACTTATGGGCACAGGCTTGCACAGTTATTCTTGTCAGTACACTTAATTACCAGTGATTCCTGGTGGGCATCACAGCACTCCCTTTCTCATCCCTGACTCATGAAATGAAGCTCCTAAGGTGCTGTGGGTACTCATGAGTACTCTGTAAGGGCAGCTCCACCTCAGTGTCCAGTTAATGCAGATCATTAGAAGAATCAAAAATGCAGTTGACTCCACTCCTGGACACATTCTTTCCACTGTGCACATTAAAGTGTAGGGAAGTCATGATCTCTGTCTCTGTCTCTCTCTGTCTTTCTTCAAATGAGAATTGTATTTGATTTTATATTCCAGTATGTTGCATATAAGAAGTGAGGTAGCAAATTTCTACCAAGTGTAGCATGATGTCTGCCATGTATATTTATTTAACCTATTGTCTCTCTGTAGGAACTTGAACGTGTTACATCATTGCAGGCTGGCCTTCAGTTAGCAGCTGTTATTTGCACCAATGGAAGAAGGTATCTTGCTTAAATAATGGCAGAGTTTGAAAGGAGGAAAAAGTATTTAAGAAGAAATCTAAATCCAGGAAGTGTGCTTGCTTGATGATATTTCCTCTTGGCATTTCTGAATGCAATTAGCACTAGTAGTCAGTTAAGAATCACTCTTGTGATCCTTAGTTTTTTATTTGTGAGTCCTCTTCAAAACAGGAACCTTTAGAGATACACAACTGATCCCCACACAGGTTCCACAGAAGTGAAAATGTTGCTTCTTAGGAGTCAGTTGGTATCATCCCAGTTTCTGTATTTCCTTAACTATAGTAATAATCTGATTTTCTAGCATGTATTTTGATGGACATATTAGAATTTGTTAGAAATAAGTTTTATTTTGCATATCATGATTTTTAACTTTTGCAGACACCTGAAAATAGCAAAGGAAGGATTCACACAAACTAGTTTGGGGCTTCTTGCAAATCAAAGGAAACGACAGCTGCTTATTGGACTTCTGAAGTCCCTGAGAACAATAAAAACACTGGTATGTACAGTTGTTTTTGCTCTGTGGCAAAGTATTTTCCTTAATTTCTTCATGGTTATAACTAGTTGTTTTTCTATTTTCTTTTTAGCAAAGAACTGATGTGCGTTTGAGTGAGATGTTGGAGGTAAGTCCCTGCCAGACTATTATATAAACAGAAGCTATTCTAAGTCTCCTTCAGTCAGTTGTCTTAATTTTGTCCTTTCTTTTTTGCCTCTTGCTAAAAGGCTGTGGGTGTGTGCATGTGGTGAATTTTTTTTTTATTATTCTTTTTTTTTTTCATGACTGTGAGAAATACTTCATATCAAATTAGATAGCTTCTGTGCCAGAGGGAAAATATTTTCTGTCAAAAACTCAACCCTGCCTTTATAGCTGGGCACTGAGGCTTGAGGCAGTTCAGTAAGAATGGTGTAGAGTGTTTGCTATTTGTTATTATATTTAATAATTTTGATCTTAAAGTTGGGTGTTGCAGTGTTTGCTTCACAAGCCAAATTAGCTCTCCATTGTGTTTTATCCTAAGGAAGAGGACTATCCAGGAGCTATTCAGCTGTGCTTGGAATGCCAGAAAGCTGCCAGCACCTTCAAACACTACAGCTGTATAAGGTAAGGTGACATTGTGGACTTTCAGAAATGTTAATATGATCAGTAGTTTTATTTAAAACTTTTTTTTCTTTCTTTCATTTATAGTGAGTTGAATTCAAAACTACAAGACACCTTAGAACAAATAGAGGTAAGAATGGATATATTTAGTATAGTATACAGTATATAGTTTAGTATATGTTAGTATTTAATCCCTGGCTACTAGAACTTTCTAATACAATGTCAGTAGCTGTTCCAGAACATGCACATTTATTTTACACACTGTCATTTGAATGCTATAATCATTGCTATTCCTGTAGACTATTGTGCTGCACAACATAAATGCTCCATAGGATGTTAAACTTAGGAGCCCAGCTCACTAATGGTGCCCACTTGAAGTAGTAAAGCAGTGAATAAAATAGTCCCATATATTTGCAGTACAGGAGCAAAGGTATGCCCCCTGCATGGTGGTTTTCAGTCCATCAAGTGCTGTGAATTCTTTAGACTACTCCTAAATAGTTCTGAGCAGTAGAGTAGCAGCATGCCAATAGATTTGGAAGAGACCACAGCAAATTCTGTTCATACTAAAATTGGCAAAATGTTCTGTGTTGGTTGGTAAAATAAATTCACAGCTGGCTAAGTAGTCATATTCAAGATTTGTAGTTATTTTCCTCTTGTAAAGGTATCTTCTTTTCCTTTGGAATTGTGTCTATGTGTATGGGAGAAACATGAATGGAGTGCATGGTCTAATTAATATTGAATCATATTCTGCTCATTATTATCTTTAGGTTACAAGCATAATAATCAGATTGTTTATATACACATCTTTTCCTCACTTGCTGTTGTTTAAGTCATGGATTACTTGGCTTGGATTTATTTAGTGTTTAACACATTTTGTTTTTCCTTCTATTTATTTAGGAACAATTGGATGTGGCACTCTCTAAAATCTGCAAGAACTTTGACATCAGTCATTATACAAAGGTTCAGCAGGCTTACAGGCTGCTTGGGAAAACACAGGTTAGTGCTTAGTCTGATTAACCCCAGCCCACAGGTAAGCCCCACACAGCTCCTCACTCACTACCCCACTGGGGTGGGGGAAAGAATCATGCAGGGAAAGAATCAAAGGGAAAAAGTGTCAAAACTTGTAGGTCGAGGTAAAGGCAGCTCAACAGGTAAAGCAAAAGCCTCAGACATAAAGCAAACTAAGAAATCCATCATCAGGCAGGTGTTCACTTTATATCCTTCAAGGAAGATCTGTTTGGGAAGTGGATGGCTTGAAGGTGTTGTCATTGTGGTTTTAGTTTTATTCATTGCAAAGGAAATATTTTAAATTTAGCTGGAAATGTTTCCAGTGGGAAAACCAGCACTGATCTCAACTACATTTTTAGACACATTCATCAGTAAATGAATTATTAAGTTCTATAATGAAATATAATAGCTACACATAAAATTAATATGTATTAGTGATCATCTAAAACAAAAAATAGAGGTGAGTTACAAAGGGAAGATGTCAGGGGAAACTGATTTTACTGGTAATACCTGAACTTTTTTACATTGCCATATTGTAATACTGCCAAGTCCTGTGTTAGAACTTTTTAGACAAAGATTGGAGACCATGTTTGCAATTTCCTATGTACTGAAAAGGGCTTTCATTAAAAGATGATGGCATAGGACAAATAATTTTAATATTTGGTTTTGTGTTAATCTTTTCCTTTCAGACAGCAATGGACCAGTTACATATGCACTTCACTCAAGCCATTCACAACACTGTGTTTCAAGTTGTCCTTGGATATGTGGAGCTGTGTGCAGGAAACACAGACACCAAGTTTCAGAAGTTACAGTACAAAGACCTTTGTACAGTATGTAGTTTTTCATATGTGTAAATAATCTTAAGCTGAATTTTTCTACTGTGTGTACCTTGTGTAAATACAGACTCAGTTGCTAAAAAAAACCCTGCAGCTCCTACAGTTTTTTCATGCAACTCATAAGTTAATTGACAAATTGGTTATTTTTTGATTTGTTCAACCAGAGTTGAGATTTTGTAGCTACTAAAAGCCCTGAAATCCAGTGAGAGTAACATTGTCTGATGAGCTGGCAGAGAAAACTTGATTAAATAGGAAATAAAACCAGGCAGTTTAAAAAAAATTAATGAATTTGTTTTACCTGAAAGCTGAAAAATAGTGGGGTTGTGATACATCTGCCTTTGTGAAGAAATCTGTCCAGTCTGATGTTTATTCTCCAGCAAATGTAAGACTGAAGCTCATCAAAGTTTTGTTGCAGTTCATTGCTCTGGAATGTTGGTGTTTAAAAAGCCACAGTGACATCAGTGGATGAGGATGCAGTTGAGAGGGAATTGATTGCTTTTCTTCAGCATTTGCTCTCTGTAGAATCCATGGTTGATTATTTTGGTGTTACATTGACTTGCAGAAGCTGTTACTATTTTTGAGGAGATTAGTTGTAACTGCCATGAGTCAGATTTTATATCATCTTGGATGTGTTTTAGGTTTAGGAGGCAGCACCCACATGGTAAAAGCTAATTAGGCTGGCAGAAGTAGCAGTGGGAAAGTGTGAGCTGTTTTCTCCAGCAGTGTTAGTCTGAAGTGCTGATTTCCAGACTTCTTAGAGAATCTTCAAGCAGGAATGTAATTGAAATCACATTTATGCAGCTAGACTTTGGCCTTGCTTCTAAGCTATCAACTGCTTCTCCACAGCAACTGAGACAAGGGGGACTTACAATTTCCACTCAGATAAATAATCTATTTTACAGTTTACCCAGCAAGAACCTTCCTCAAATCCATCCCTTTACCTGACAGTCCAATGAACTCTGCTTTCTGACAACACCTGATCAGTTGACTGATGCAGCTCTCAAGAAAATGATACCCATCAAGCACCTCAGATGTATAAATACAGAGGTTTTGTGGGGTTTGTTTTGCCTCTGCAAGAAAATAAACACAGTTATTAAGTTTCACAATAATATTTGGGGTTTTTTTGGCAGCATATTACATCAGACAGCTACATTCCATGCCTTGCTGACCTTTGCAAAGCCCTCTGGGAAGTCATGCTCAGTTACTACAGAACGATGCAGTGGCATGAGAATCACGACCAAGATGAGGCAGCAGCTGCATCTTCTGGTAAGAAACTGTCTGCAAACAAAACTTCTGATATTTGGAAATCACTTTTCTTCTGCTCATGTTGTTAATTTGTGTGTTGGTACCTCAGTGGTCTTGATTTGGTGCCTTCAGGATTGTTCAGTGTGCAGTAGGGCCATGCTAACTCAATTTTCTTTTTGTAGGCTTCAGGATAAGGTTTATTTTTTAATGAATAAGGGAGATTTTTTTTCCCCATTAATATAGGATTTGTGTGAAATTTCAGAATTTTGGATCCATTTTCACTGCACATTTTGCTGGATATATTCTAAATTAATTTTAAATGTCTGAAAACAGATTTTATTTCCTTGCTAACCCAAGATGCTTGTGTTAGGCAGAGGTCAGAGTGTGAAATTTGCAGTATTAAGATGTGTGCAAAACTTGTACTTATTTGAGTGAGATAGGTTTGCTGATTTCTTACTGTCAAGTGACAAGGACTGTATTTCTAGTTATTCTTCCTTGCCTGATTTGCAAAAAACTTGTATCCTTTATCTTAGATGATAAGAAGGAAGGAGGAAAAAATTGGAAATACACGTTTTGGAACACTGTGCTTCCTACAGTATATCTCAAATCCAACATTTCTTTCAAAATTCAGTTTTATTACAGATATGAAGTGCTAGAAAGAATGTACTTTATACTCATTGACTTTGTCTTCCTACTTTAAATTTGATAAATGAGAGAAAATATTTTCTTCAGAGTCTCCTTCCCATATTGTGTGGAATCTTTTTAAAAAAAACCAACTGGATTTGTTGAAACTGTTATTGCAGATGACAATTTTTATAACTATATTGGAATTAAAATTCAGGGTTGAAAAGTTTAATTTTAATATTTTAAATTTCCCTGAAATTTTGAGGGAATTCTCCATAATGTTTACTTTGAAAATAACTTCAGATAATGACATTTCCTTTGAGTGTTTTCATTCTGTTGTGCTCGTTGTGTAAAATAAAGCTGTTATCCTAAGGAGGGTATTGCCTGGAAACATCACAGTCATCTACTTGCTCAGCTCCAGATGTCATTTTAAAATGTTCCCCTTAGTGTGTTTAGTTGTGATATCCTGAAAAAAAAAAAAATCCTCTGTAAAACCTTTTAAAGGCACCATTCAGCCTAATATTCAGTGGTGTATTCAGTCATAAGAGTAATTGGAGATGCACTGCTTTTTAAATGCATGGCAGGGTGTTTTGGTACTTTTACTAATCCACTAAATCTTCTGTCACTCAGCTTTAAAGTTTCTGGAGCTGTGCCTTAGCTGTGGTGCACACCTAGAATATATCTGAGCTACTGAATCACTTCTTGCAATACCTCATGAATGCTAAAGCACATGAAAAGGGAATTTCAGAAGTATAATTGAATTTCAGAGGGACTATAATTGCCTAGCAAATTTCTCTTTTTTTTTTTTTTTTTCTGGAAGTCATTGCTCATGCTGTAGTAATGATTAAACCTGTACATGGGAGTCTCATTGCATACCTGTTGGTTTAATAGTTGTAATGTGTGCTGAAGCCAAAGAGCAAAATTACTGCCCTAATTAAACCCCACAGACTGGAGTGACAGAAGGAGCAGTCTTACCTGCTCTGTGTGTATCTGCTCTCAGCATTTGGATCACTCAAGCCTGTCCCATTATTTTCTCTCATCTTTCCAAGTCCCTTAGCTGGGATTTGCTGATCTTAGGGCACAAACTCAGCTGTAGAAGTGAGGGAAGCTGGACTTAAAAGGTATGAATTACATGGCTCTTTCTCTTTTAATAGTGAAGCTTGTCCAAAAGAAATCCTGTATGAATTCTGGAGAGGAGGCTGCACTCATCTGGATGTGTGCAGTGTATTTGTGGTTATTAATCCCTTTTAAAATATACTTTGCATAACTTGTGAATAATTGCCCTTGGAGCTTTGAGGGAAGAGATGTGTCTGCTTTATATTGTTAAATATTCTGCTTGTTTGTATTTAAAAAATAACCTAGATTGATACTGAAGATCAAAATGGAATTAAAACCACTTTCACAAGGGTTTGGGTTTTTTTATTGTTTATAGGGGAGATTATTTGAGATTGAGGCTTTTTTCTTTTTTTTTTTCTTTTTTTTTTTCCCTAGAATTGCATTGAGAATTTCAAGTCTTCATTCAGTTGTAGTATGGACTGGTCTTTTAATCTATTAATAACAACCCTTGCTTGGAATAAACTAAATGGAAACAGATCTTTATCTTTAGATATAATTGCAATCCTAAAGATTTCTAAGGCATGAGATCTATTTCAGTACCTTGCACGAAACAGGAAATACTGAGTTTTAGTTTGTGGAAGTGTTACAGCAGAGAGAAGTAAATCACAGTGAAATAAATGTTATTGATAGCTCTGTGAATCAGCAACAGTAACACTGAAGTAATTGCTCTAATATATATTTGGAAAGATCAATGGAAGTGTTTGCATGTAGAACTTGTTTAATCATTCTGAAGAGAAAATCACTGAACTAAAAGGATCAGCTTCATAGCATGAAATAATTTCTGTGTCACATTGAATGAGCTGCTACTTACTCTGTAATTTTGTTGCTCACTTAGTAAACAGCAAATTGCTGTGATATGGATTTTCATCCTTGAAAAGAAAATGCTTACTGGAAAATTTTTCATTGCTGTGCTGGTCATGGTCAAGGCACTGCTTGTGTTTGTAGTATAGAATCAAATTAAAACTGAGTTTTTAAACAAAGCAATAGAAAAAATGTGTAAGATGCAAATTTAATTTCAACCTTTCTAATTTTCAAAACGTTACATTTATAATACTGCATAAATTTTGTGCAAGACACACTTGGTATTCAAAGAGTGAAGCTAGAGGACAGTGATTTGATAGAGAGGGTTAAACAAAAGCCTTTTGTTGTGAATGAACAACATCCTTTACACCTTTTGGAGTAATACTGAGAAACCTGAAAAATTGCTGTATTTCAGTTTGTCATCTATACAAATTAATTCCTGGATGCTTCTGATGCATTCTTATTTTTATGTGGTATTATGAATATGAAGCATAAGCAGGAAGGATGATCCAGGTAGGATTTTTCTAGGTAGAAAACCAGGCTCCATTTCAAGGCTTTTGGAGATACCTCCAGTACCTGTGTGCTTCAGTTTCAGATGGCAGCAGTGGGAGTGGCAGTGAGGAGAACAGTTTTGACCGCAGCTATGTCAAAAAGAAACTGGAGCATGGTCTCTCACGAATATGGCAGGTATGATTTCTCATCTTTTGTTTGATCTTCCAGCCTCATTCCACATCTTCCAGACTCTACACTGTCCCACAGTCTTTTTTCTTAAGTGCTTTTTCCTCTTAGCACAGTCATACTGCTTTATATTTCTGCTGTAGCCAGGAGCTGGGGTCTTGTGAACCTGCCTGACTTCACAGTATTCCTGCTCTGACTGATGTGTGTGACACCCCCCATGTATGATGAAGAAGTTGTAAGCCCTATACATTGTAATTTGTAATTCAAAGCTCTGTTTGTGCAGTGACAATAAAGCATCTAGAATTGACCTTGTGTTAGAGAGTGATAAGAAAACTGATTATAATATTATTTTAGAAGGTCAATGAGGAATTATTCATGTTACAGAAAATGAAGTTTTTTCTACCTTACATGCCCCAAAAAAGTTAGATGTGCAAACAAAGCAGAAAGTGCTAATGAACCAGTATCACCTTTTTATCTTTAGTGCACTAAATATACAAAAATGTGTTTGTGTTTTGCAGGATGTTCAACTGAAGGTGAAAACCTATCTCCTGGGAACAGATCTGTCTAACTTCAAATATGATGATTTCATATTTGTGCTTGATGTTATCAGCAGGTAGGTAAACTGAGGTGGTCATAAGACCACTTAATGCATATGCACAAACTTGAACTCTGATAAGACAGCACAGTTAATTAAAGCTTGTATTTGCATTCTGATGCCAACTTTGTTCCTATCTACTGATAGTTTGAAGAGCTCACCTTCTTTATGTGGGCATCTGTGTCAGTCTCTTTCTTGCTACCTGCCCCAAGGCTATACTTGGGTATAGTCTTATAGTCTATATAGAGGTAGCATAAATTGCTTTGTTGCATAAGTGTGATATGATTTCAGACTGTGAGCTGTACAGCTTGTCCTGCATAATGGGATCTTAAAAAGACTTTTTTTTTTTTTTATGTCTCTTTATGTATGGGACATGATGATAGGATTTGGAGAAAATAATTTTTTTTTTTTTTTTTTTTTGGAAAAAAGAAATTTTTGTGGAATGGGTTAACTGCAGTTTAACTTTGGTGGTCTGCTTTTATGGAGAGACATGAACACTTGTGGAAGATTGGAATTCAGATTGGAACAACAGTATTATTAAATCAATAATTTCTCAACTTCATTTTATTGCTATAGGCTGATGCAAGTTGGAGAAGAATTTTGTGGCAGTAAATCTGAAGTTTTGCAAGAATCTATCAGAAAACAAAGTGTTAACTATTTCAAAACATACCACAGGTGAGGCTAGTATATAGTTAGTGGATTAATCTGATGGCTTTTTTGTTGTTGTTTCTTTGGTTTGGTTTGGTTTTTTGGGGGTTAAATTTCAAATGCTTTCCAACAGAATTCTACTGCATAATCAATGCCATAACCTGGCATTCAGGATGACAGATAGTGGAATATGTTTTGGGATGAGAATAGGACTCTTGTAACCCTGGAGCAGGGGAGAGAGCAGAGAAGCTTTTGCTTTCACTATAGCTGTGAAAAACACTAGTTCTGCAGCAGGCAAGCCAGATGAAGATGAAAAACTATGTAAAATGTTGGTAGTTTTTCAGGATGCCCCTGCAGCTGTCTCCGTGGATCCTGAGAACAAATGCTCTGAAGTCTGTTTTTCCTAACAGAGCTTTTTTAGAAGGTGTTTTTCACTGTGTGGGTTAAATAACTGTTCCTGCTGCCAGTTCAGAGTGTTCATTTGCTGTTTTTCAGAACCCGCCTTGAAGAATTAAGAATGTTTTTGGAGAATGAGACCTGGGAACTTTGTCCTGTCAAATCAAGCTTTAGTATTCTGCAACTACACGTATGTTAGGTGTTGGTTTATCTGATAATTTCTATTAAATAAAAACCCTCACTCTTCACCTAGTTTTAGACAGTGAATGCTTTTAGAATATAGGAGATGTATTGCATGTCATGACCTAAACCTGCTAAAATGAGAAAGATGAGCAGTATAGAGTTGCTAATTTCAAGGTGAACATGCATGAAAAGCACGTTTAGCAAGCTTTGGCTAAAAGTTTTGGTAGTGTGTTAATTGTTGTTGTGCTCTCATGCTGATCTTGTGGGTCTGGAATCATAATAATGCCTTGTTGGTCACTAAAATTGCATTTTCTTTCTATTAACAGGAATTTAAATTCATGGAGCAGTCACGTTCCCCATCTGTGTCACCTAGCAAGCAGCCTGCTTCAGCCATGTCAACAACAGTGACATTATTTGAGCAGTACTGTAATGGAGGAAACCCCTTTGAAATTCAGGCAGACAGCAAAGATGATGAGACAGAAGATGTGTTGGCATCCAATGGGGTATGGAGAGCTTCTGGGAAAAAAACACACACACAAAACCAACCAAACCAACAACAAACACCCCCCAAAAGACCCCAAAAAACAAAACACAACAAAAAAAACCCACACATAAAACCAAAGCAAAACAAAGTAAAGCAAATCTTGCTCAGGAAAGGATGATTTATTTTGTGTTTATGCTTAGTCAAAATCACATTGGTTCCTAATAGATGAAGTAATTGGAAAAACTCTGGTGGAAATGTGTTTTGAAGTGCATTAAATTCAATTTTAAAAACAACTGCCAGTTGTTCTTTTGGTGGTTTGGTTTGGTTTGCTGCTTTTTTTAATAAATACATACAATATGTTTTTGTGAAGCAATAATTTAGTCCTTCTTGCATTAATAATTAAGGATTGTGTGGTGGCAGGGGTTTTTTTTGTTGTTTCTTGCCTCTGGATGGATACATTTTGGTGTTTTCTTACTGCTTTTTTCAGGTTGTAAAATAATAAAAGTTCAAATACATGGGTTCTTGATATGTCAACAAGAAAATAAAAAACAATAGTGGCTGGAAGAACTAGGATGATGCAAGTATTTACTCTTGGTCAATGTTTGAGAATAGAAGTTTGTTTAGAAATACATTTACAAATGGCTTTTTCTAATTTACCTGTTGCATTTGTAATGAACATTGACAGCAACCTTTCAGCCAGCAAAGTTATTTGTATCCTGATGGAGGTAAAAGCCAAGAGGTGACCAAAATGCAACACTGAGTGATGGTGTTATAAGGAAAATGATGACACTATTATTCTTTCTTTTTTCTTGTATTTTTTTAACAGTATGAATCAGATGAACAAGAAAAAAGTGCGTATCAAGAGTATGACAGTGACAGTGATGTTCCTGAAGAGTTGAAAAGAGATTATGTGGATGAGCAGACAGGAGATGCCCCTGTGAAAAGGTAAATAGGCCATGGGTCTTGGTCTCGTTTACATGCTTTTCATCTCAGTACTCTAATGAGTTCATTTTCTGTTTAATCTCTGCTCTGCTGATGGTGTAATAATCAAATGCTGTCTGTGCCTGAAAACTCTCACCCTGTCACCTCACCTCTGTGCCTGGGAAGATCATGGAGCAGATTCTCCTAGAGGGTCTAACAGGGCACAGAGAAGGCAGTGGGGTGCTGAAGGAGCCAACATGGCCTCAGCAAGGGCAGCTCCTGCCTGACCAATCTATTTCTATGATACTGTGACTCCATCCATGGACAAAGGATGACTGTAGATGGGATCTAGCTGGACTGCTGCAAAGCAGCTGACAGGTTTCTCTTACTGAGTGATAGAACATCTTGAGTTGGAAGGGAGCCATAAGGATCTTTGAGTCCAACTCCCTGCTTCTCACAGGACTTAGTTTATGAAAGCTTGAATGTCTTCTTCATTGAATCTCCCTCAAAATCCTTTCCATTTCCAGACAGTAACTTTCAGCTGTAGTTTACCAGTCTGTGCCTGTTTTGGTTTTTGTATTTTATAAACTGTGAGCTCGAGTCAGAGTGGTTAACATGATTGCTGAGGGCAGACAGAAGGCTGCAGAACTCAAGCCTTGGACAACAACTCAAGAAACTCATTTCTTTAACACAATTTTCTGTAAATTAGAACAAGCTTTTCGCTTGAAAGGTACAAATCCTAACTCAGTTATGCTTTGGCTTAAATAAAATACTTCACTGGAAGACATACAGTGATGTGAAAGAAAAGGGGAGGAAGGATTTAATTTCTCCTAAATCATCTTTGTATGTCCTTTAATAGACAGTCACATTGACTATATTCTGCTATGTTTTCTTTCCAGTGTTTCCCGTGAAACGTTGAGGAGCAGAAAGAGATCAGATTATAACCTCAATAAAGTGAATGCACCAATCCTGACAAACACCACCCTGAATGTGATAAGGCTGGTTGGTATGTACAAGTGTAGGTTATTTATATGTGCCTTTTCATGCAAAACTATGTATTCCACCACATACATGACATTAATTTAAAGGCTTTAAAAAAATATACTCAGTTGGGCTTCCATTCGTTGAAAATGTTAAAGTAGAAACAAAAAATCATTTTAAGTAGATAGATTTGGTTATGGCTTAGGAGTTGTTTTTACTTTGGAAATGAATCTGCTTGTATATATTGATTTTAATGATAGATTTGTTTGTCTACACTGTTGAATACATAATAAGAGTGGTGATGGAAACAGATTAACATTGGATGTTGCTAATGTATTTTGGTAGATTAAATGCTTCATTTTCAAGTCATATAGAGACAAAGGTAAGAATTTAAAAGATGTAAGGTTTTTGTCCTTTGTAAGGAATCCAAAGCTATGATCATTTTGGTTCAGCTAACAGGTAGATGAAAGTACTGAATTGTTCCTTCTTAAAATATTTTTTTTAAATGTTTATTTTCCCAAATCCTGGCATCTTCCTTTTCTGTCAGTCTGTCACTCCAAAACCATTTCAAACTAATTTCAAAACTATTTGGGTTACTTATCCCAAGATAAAAAGGAAGAGAGCAGAAATGCTGTATTGCTGATGTGAAACATTATACAAAGAGTTGTTGGGTAAAATCTAGTCTTGGGCATAGAATTTTTTATACTGTGCTTTTCTGTTGCTTGAAAAAAAAAAAAAAATATATACATATATATAATCACACACATCAGTGCACAAAACCTCAAGTGGCTCTATATGTCATTTGCCAGAGACTACTTTAGGGGATGATTATTTTTTGCTAAATGAAGGTGAAACTTGGAGAGGATCCAGGAGGTTGTATATCTTGAATTTGGTATGAGAAGGCCAAGAAAGGTTCAAGATATTTTAGGATGGGTTCACAGTCACATTTGGAGATAACCTTGAGAAATTGGTGGTCTCTTAGTCATCATATTTAGCTTCACTTTTAAACTTCCCCATCTCTAAAATATTACTATGTTCTTAATTGATATTAAAGGCTAAATAATAAACTTTTAAAGTGCTGAGGAAGCTGATCTTCTGTGTTTAATTTTTAAGGGAAATACATGCAGATGATGAATATTCTGAAACCAATTGCTTTTGATGTGATCCACTTCATGTCTCAGCTCTTTGATTACTACCTGTATGCAGTCTATACATTTTTTGGACGAAATGACACAGTGAGTAGAAATATTATTCACTTCTGTGATACCACTGCCCAGAAAAAATGACAATATAGTGATGTTTTTACTGAAAATAGTACCTAATATGTAATGCACAGAAAAATTAGCAGCAACACAATGGATTTGAGTGCAATAAGAAAAGTTTGATCAGATCAGCAATAAGGGGAATAAGTATTAGGAGCATCATTATCATTGGGACATGAATCCTTTTATGTTTTGAACATGTTATCTACTTTTTTTCCAGCAGTATTTTGAAAGGGAGAAAAGACAACATAAAATACCTAGAAGTAGTGGCAGAAAGTGGGGAGCAAAGGAGCAGTCTGCAGAAGGGTGGTAGCTTATGGAGCAGCCTAACATGACATTAAAAGGAATTGTCTATATTTAATGTCTACCTGCTAAAGTGTAAGCCATGCATTACCATGCAACAGAATAGTCTCCCTCAACAGCATTAACTGACCTGAGTTTTATTTTTATTTACCAAGACATTGTAATAATTTGTAAACCAATGGCCATTCTGGAAGGAAACCCAATGCTTTATTTAATCAAAAGGGATTGTGTGGAGTTGGTGATGAGTAACATTATTCTCTAAATTGTCTAATGCTCTGCTTACCACCCTTGCCAAGTCATCAATGTGTGGAATTGAAATATCTATCATTTTTCATATGGAAATAGCAAAAACTTCCATGAAGCAAAACAGTTGAACTGATGAGTGACTTACTCTGTGGGAAGTCATTATTTTTCCTTTTGGAAAAATCCTGAACAACGTTTTGTTGTTTGTTTTTGAGGGCCAGGGAATGTGTCTTGTTGTTGTTTTTTTTGTGGCTGTTGTTGTTTGTTTGTCAGGTGGTTTTTTTACCTGAAAATTCTGACTTCAGTCTCCAACTGGCTGATAAATCTGGAATTCTTAATATTTAATGTAAAATAAATTGTTAAATTATGGAAATTCAAGTTTGGCTTTACATTCTTTTTCATTCAGACATGGTTCAAAAGTGAAGGTGTCATTATATAGAAAGAAATACATAGTAGAATAAGTGTGGGTTACTGTTAGCTCTTGGAAGTTAGTAACTGAAAGGCAGAAAGAAAGAGAATTAATTCAAGATCATGTGGCTTGTAGTTTTGATGGTGCAGGTGCAGATTTCTTAAAATGAAATGTAATTTCTGTAAACACTGTAGAGTTTAATCAAAGAATTTTCCTTTCCCATCTCAAATAATTGTATTTTTTCCAGTTTGAATCAACAGGACTGGGTCTCAGTAGCAACAGATTACGCACCACACTGAACAGGATCCAGGAGAGTCTGATTGATCTGGTAAGGACCTGGGTTTTGTTATTTGTTGGAATAAAGGTCTGTGTAGGGAATTTAGGATTTGCATTTCATCATGGATTTCTGATTTTTAGCTCTCTTCATATTCAGGGTCTGTAATGACAAAGTTTTAATTTCATGGTATATCAGGATGTAGGAATCATGATGATATCACTTGTTTCTAATATACAACAAAACCAGTTTAATAGCTTCAGCTAGCAGTAACAACATGATATATTTATATCTTATTATGGCTTATGTAATAGAGAGACATCCTAGTATTCTCTTACTAAATGAGATGTTTTGTAAAAAAAATTTAAACACAATAGATGAGTAATTTTTCCTCAGTAAAAGAATAGCAAAACAGTGAGCTATCTTGAAGTCTGTGTGGTAGTATATCAAGTCCTTCATTAGGTCATTTCTGAATAGTGGGGAGCTTTCCCTGACATATTTTATAGATGATATCCCATTGGCCACTTCATGAGTTGTTTTCAAAAGGTGAAAAGTAAATATGGTGCTTGTGCCACACTGGTAGTAGATCTCTGGACTGCATAGCACATTATAATGGATAAAAAGGAGACTTCAGGTAGGTTTTGTGGATTCAGCTGAACAGCAGAGTTTATGAAGAAATATTGCTTAAAACTATGCAGAAATGGAAAATTCTAGTTCTTTTTTTCCTCCCTTGAAAGCCCCTTGAAACAGTGTGAAGGAATTTCTAAAGAGTATCATAAATTCCTGTACAGTAATTAATACCCTGGATACTGCAGGAAGGATTTAATTTGTAAGGCTTCTGCCTTAGACAGAAGTAGAAGACAGATGCTCCACTCTGACTTTCACCAGCATTTGGCACTCCACAAAGTTGTACTCCATGCCTGTTTAATTCCTTGAAGCATTATATCAAATCCTAAACTAGTCTTCTGGAGAAGCTTCTTAAAGGGTTTTGGGGCCATTTCTTCCAGAGTCAGTAGAGGGAGCATAAGATAACTAATAACCCCAGGCCTCTATCAAACAGAAAAAGGTTACTCATATTGATACTTATCCCCACAGACAGGGTAGCCAGAAAGAAAAATTAATTCTAGGAAGAGCTTGAAAATTAAAGATTATGAAAAAATGGTGAGTTATGGAATTAATTTTTTAAACTTTATAGTCACGGTTCCTGACAGAGCTTTACAGTCTTGAATTTTCACTCACCTTCAGTTTTACAAGATTTTACCTGTTTTTCATGCCTACTCCAAGGGAACTCTGACAAGAGATTGTCTTGCAGATTTTCCTGTGTTACTGGAAGAGTTAACTGTAACAGCTCCAGTCCATTACAAAACATCTGATTTCTTTAAATAGTCTGTAGCATTTCTTCCTGTTCTACCCTGCATGTTTTGCCCCTTTATTGCTGCTTTCAGTCTTTTGATCATTTCTGTTAATGAAGGCTGGAGGAAGAAACACATGCATCACTGAAGTCCTTTCAGAACCTTGTGCTTTTCCTGGGGACTGGCACACTGTTTCCTTCAATTTGTTTTTAATTCCAACATGCTTTCACAGTGCCTGCTCTTTAGAACAAGACAGGAGACTGAAACACACTCTTGTTGGCCAGAATACTTGAAACAGAGCTTGACTCCCTGGTGGAACCCAAGCATGTATTTGATTTAGCCAGTTGTTTCATGCATATTTCTGTCTTCAGGCACAATGTGATTTCAACATTTAAAAGGCTCACGAGATATTTACCTTCATGGGAAACAGGCAGGTAGAAAAAATATAGTTTAAAATATATCTCTATACTGATGAGATGGGCAACTTTGAAGTCTTTTGTAGTATTTGATTTTTACATGATTTGTAATTAGTCCTTTAAAGAAACAAAGATCTTAAGTCTTTGCCACTGATACTCTTCTAGTTCTGTGGTTCACAGGCTCTTCTTGAGGTTGGCCAAGGCTCTGAGCAGCCTGGGCTAGTTGAGGGTGTCCCTGCTCCCTGCAGGGGGCTGCACTAGATGCCCTTTGGAGCTCCCTTCCAGCCCTAAACATTCTAAGATTCTAAGAACAAAGAGTAGGTTGGTAGGCTGTGGCTTTGGATTCTTACCATGTGTCAATTTTTAAAAGCTTCTAAGTATTTTTTTTTACTATATATATTGTTTAAAACTCCACTTTCCTAGTCTGTGCTTTATTCCCTCTGCTGTAGCCCATTCTCTGTTTGTGTTTGACATCTTCAGGAAATGCAGAACCAAAAGAGCCTTTCTGATTTAGCAGATCCACCTCCCTGTTGCCTTGGGCTGTCACATCACAGTGTGCACCTGTCAACTAAAATCTGAGATAGCTGAAGTGGAACTTGTGATCTTTTTGTTCTTCCACACCTCAAACCATTTTTAACAGCTTGGACATGATTACCTTCCCAGTTGTCTTTTATTCTTAATGTCACTTTTGTCTTGGCTTTCATCCAAGCAGTAAACACATTCCAGTGCTGCTTTGTTTATAGCAGTACATTTATTTTTTTTTTAATCTTTCTGCTCATTCTGTATCACTTAAATTCTCCCAAGTCCTTACACATTTTGACATAATAAGTTTTTGCCTTTAATTGCTGCAGTGTAACCACAATGGGTCTGTCAGATAGTTTGGTACCAGAACAACCTCCCTGTTGTTTTTCCCCTTTTCACCCAATCATCTGTGCAGAACCTTTTCTCTTAGCTTTTCAAGATCTCTAATGCATGTTCTTCCTTGTCTCAATCCTGATTTTTAGAATAAGTTAGAACACCACTTAGTTCCATCACTGTTTCTGGTCCTCACTGTTCTTTTACAGTCTGAAAAAGCATGGCAATAGCAAATATGCCATTTCATGTCACTCCTCACAGTTGTTCTCCACTGTGAAGCTTAGGAGAAACTCCTGCTGACTGTCATGGTCAGCTTGAGTCTGCTTTCCATCCTCCTGCTCATGATTCTTTAGTTACTGCACTGCACTTTCTTCTCAATTTATTTCTATCTCCAGCTGGGAAAAATCCAGCCAGCCACCACAAACTGCAAAGCTGATTTATTTATTATCATCTTTTTGGCTTTATCTTAGTCCAATTGTGCAACAACCTGAGAATTATGATAATTTGTTTCTTGAATGTGGTCATAAATGTCATGTTTAAGCATTATTGTTGTCATAGGTTGTGTGTTAAGTTGCTTTACAGCAGATATGTTGTGCAACTGGTCTTGCTTTTGAAGAAATGATTTTTAGCACTCCTTTGTCACCATGCTATTGCCCACATTTATTTCCATTCCATACAAACAGGCTGATTTGTGTAGCACCTCTATGGTCACAGAGTTTCTATCCCTAGGGACATGTCTTGTTACAGATTCTTTTCCTGTGAATTTATTTGCTGTGAATATTTCCTTGCTTTCTACAATGGATATGTCTGCAGGATACTTAAGTTAGCTGCATTAGTAAGCAATAAATCCCATGCAGGAATAATGTGTCTTTGAATTGTCTTCTTATTTGGTTGCTGTCAGATTGAAGATACTGTCTCCAAGGAGGAGAAGTCAGTCTCCCAATAGACAGTTGGACTAAAACCTGTATGGACATGAAAATGTAGTGAGAAGTTTGTTCTCTGGATTTATTTGGGATTTTGGTTGCTTGTTTGTTTTTGTTTGGGTTTTTTTTTCCCTTAGATACTGATCTACATGATGTGGGTTTTTTTCACCAGGTTGGACACCACACAGTTCAAATAAAGAGCTCTATGGCTGTCTTTTGATTCAGACTTGAATTAAATTACACATTACAATTAGAAACATTTCTTAATCTTACCTGTCATCCAAAACTGCTCAGCTGGAGCCATTCTGCTGTCTTTGTGGTTTTTCAATGTTTAATTCTTTGTTTTAGGAAGTCTCTGCTGATCCCTCAGGAACTCTCACAGCTGCTGAAGAGAGAAAGGAGAAAGTGCCAAGCCCACATCTCAGTCATCTTGTAGTTTTGACATCTGGCAATTCACTGTATGGTTTGGCAGAGAGAGTGGTAGCCACGGAATCCTTGTAGGTTATTTACCATACACTGCATTTTGTGGTCACTGGAAGCTACTGATTGATTAAGATGCTTTGATTAAATGCCAAAACCTTCTTTAGAGGTCAAAGATACCTACCTCTGAATGTGATTTTAAATATGAGTAAATTGCTTAACACAAGGTAGTGCTGTCTAACCATCTGGTCTGACCACCTGTGAGCACAAGCAGTGGAATTGTACTGCAGCTGCTCCAGGAATTTGGGATAGCACAAAGTCGAATCTAACAGGCAAAAAGTTTGATTTTCAAGAGGCTAAGGGGAGTGTTTAATCTGTGTGTTTCATTTACACCTTAAGTACTCAAAGAGTGATGGCTGAGACTCAGAACTGCTTAGTTGAGACTGGTTCAGCTGGGGGAGCAGTGCTCTTTGCAGTGAGTCAAAGTGAACCTGCCAAGCAGAGATGCTAACCAGCAAGTAATGAAAAACCTACTAAGTGGTTGTTATTTGGTGAGAATAATAGATTCATAGATTCATTCACAGATATTAGGGGTTGGAAGGGACCTAGAAGATCATCTAGTCCAACCCCCCTACCCGAGCAGGTCCATATCTCGTTATTGCCAAATACATCAACTGTAGAGTAAAAGTTCTACAGAGACATGCCAAATGTTGCCTTTGGTTCACAGTCAATTTTATTTGCTTTCAAAGGGTCTTTCTGGCTGAGCAGTTTGAGTTTCTTCAGCCTCATCTGGATGTGGTGATGCCAGCTGCCAAGAAGCCTTTTCTCCAGCAGTTCTACTCTCAGGTCAGAACTATGTAATTATCATCTGATTGCTTTTAAGCAGAAGATTTGACAATTTTACCATATGGTTCAAATACCTGTCTATTGTAGTTATATGTTGCTCTCATTAGCCAGAAATTTACCAAATTGAATGTTATTTGTGTTCTGTTTCAGACAGTGTCAACTGCCAGTGAACTCCGTAAACCAGTTTATTGGATTGTTGCTGCTAAAGCCATTGATTATGAACAAATGCTGCTGCTCATGGCTAATGTCAAATGGGATGTGAAGGAAATCATGTCACAACACAATATATATGTAGATGCTCTTTTAAAGGTGAATGCTTTCTGGGAAATGGTGTGCTAGCATTTCTACAAACAAGAAATTCTTAGAATACCTCAGTAAACCTGTAAAAGTAGCACTGTTAGCACAGTGCAGCATCCAGGCAAATGGTTAAGTTCTTATAAGGAGGACTATCAGTTCCACAGTATCAGTCTGCTTTATATTTAAGTCACTTGCTACTCTTCTTTTTAAATGACAGAGGTGTTAGTCACTAGCAGCAGACTTCTGTTTCACTTTATGTAAGTCCCAAAATAATTGGAACACAATTACATTCAGTTATGACTGGTTTGTCAGTCATAGCATCAGTTCAAATCCATCCAAGCCATTGATGTTTCTTAGGTGCCTTCCCTAAAGCTGGAATGTCACCTAGTGTTGGACTTTTTTTCAGTGGGTGCTCTCAGCTCCTTTTAAAGCACCAGGGGACTACCTTAACACAAAAGGTTAAGAATGAAAAGTGGCTCCATTATTTCTGAGCTTCTCCTTGGAAGCTAATGAGGTGGATATTCAGAGAGATAAAGAGGTCTTGACTGGATTTTCTCCAGTGGCTATAGATTGACTTTAAAAATGTCAAAGATGAGCTTAGGGAGCAAGGTGATGAAAATGTCATTGGAAGGATTAGCTACTTAGTTAATTTGCAGAGGTTTCCATTTCACAGAAAACTACAGCTCTAGGGAACAGAGCAGTATTCCCTTTATAAGCAATATGACTGAGGTAAAGTTGTGAATGATGTAGTAGAAAGTGTTCTGATTTCTACTTTACACATCAAGCTTTGCTCTACAGTCTGTACCTATTAAGCTTCTCTGCTTTGCTTTTCTTTTTCCATATTCTCTCTGCTGTGCATTTCCAATTCGTTGTTTGTTACTATGGATGTATTTTGTATCATCTCTTTTATGCTAGAAATAAAATCTTTTTTGTTTGTTTGTTTGTTTCATCAGGAATTTGAAGAATTTAACAGAAGATTGACTGAGGTGTCCAAGAGAGTCCGTATTCCACTGCCAGTCTCCAACATCCTTTGGGAACACTGCATACGTTTGGCCAACAGAACCCTTGTGGAAGGGTAAGAAGTTCATGGAAATTTTCTTTTGTGTTGATATTTCTCTAATGATCCTGTCCATTTCATGGAATTAGAAGTTCTAATTTTATAATGCACTGGTACATTCTTGTGCTTTTGGGGAGGCTAAAAAGTATCAGTGCTTATCTAGTCCTTGGTAGTTGTTTCAGTGTGTCTGGTGCAGCACTAAGTCTAAAGGGGGTGGTCTCATACCAAGGTACTGTTGAAGAATGACTGTGTTTTTATTGAAGCATTTGAAACAACATCATTCTTTTTCAAAGAAATTTCTCTCTGAAAATGATCATTTCCTGACAGAACAAAGGAGAAAAAGTGTAATTGTCAGCATCTGTATGATGATGCCATTTGTCTTTGCCAGGAAGGAAGATGATTTGTCAACACTAGCAGTTAGACTAGCCATAGAGCAAAATTTTTCCAGATTCATTGGAAACAACAGAGAGGTGTCTCAGTTGGCCTGATCAATAGAGGCTCAAGATCTGTCACTTGTGGCAGCAGCCTTATGAGTGGGCTGGAGTAAGTCTGTCAAGACACTGTGCCCCAGACCAAAGCTGTTTTATTCCCTGTACACAGCTGAAGCTGGCACTGTGAAGGGCATTGCAGTGTCATTTCCTTTGAGCTTGACAAATGCTATTTCTTACTCATTTGAAAAACTGCAGAGATTGTTTTCCTCATTTGTTGCTTATCACCCCACTGCAATCCTTCCTGCTTACCCTAGCCTGGGCTCATCCACTGCCTCTTCTTTGAGCTCAAACCTGTCACCAGTTTTTTGCCAATCTACTCTCATTAAACATTAACCTCTCTCAGAGATTAGCCAGTGCTGACACCCATTATCCTCTGGTTGTTGTGGGTGATTTTCAGCAAACAGCTTTGTGCCTTTCTCTGCTGCTGCCTTTGAGCAAGCTGCTGCTGACCATTCCTACAACTGACACAGTATCTTGCAGACTGCAGTGGTCATGATCACTTCACCAAAGCCATTATACAGTGTGCTGAGCAGCATTGGCTTAATTTACTTTATATTACATGTAGGAAGTTGTTCCAGGTAAGATTTTTAGTGGCCTTTGGCAGGGAGGGTAGTGGGAATTTTTTCAGTATGATTGGGTACAGTGGGGGTCTGTTCTATGAGTGGGGCTAGAACATGTTACATTAATGCAAATAAAACTCAGCAGCAGACATTCTGAGAGGAGTTCTTAGAGTAGTTCAGAACTATGTTCCTCCTCAAGGTTTGAAAGACTAAGTTAAGTATCTTGGAGTAGGGCAATGCATTTTTATTTCCTCCTGTTTTCTGTTTTCCACTGTTTCTGGTTTCAGTTATGCCAATGTCAAGAAGTGCAGCAATGAAGGACGTGCTTTGATGCAACTGGACTTTCAACAGTTCCTAATGAAACTGGAAAAGTTAACAGATATTAGGCCTATTCCAGATAAAGAATTTGTGGAGACCTACATAAAAGCTTACTACCTCACAGAAAATGACATGGAAAGCTGGATAAAAGAGCATAGGGTAAGAGTTAAATTTGCATTCTTTTCTTATCTATTGGAAAAATGCTCCACACTGCCAGAACCATGCCAACAACTATAAATTATCAATGCTTCTATGTGTTAAAAATTGATATAGGCACATATGTGTGCATGTCATAATTTATGGTTTATTATTTTATTATAACATTAATTTATCATAAAATCTGTATGGGAAGCAGTATAAATATAAATATCCTACATATTCCACAAATAATATCCACAAATGTAGGAAACTAGAGTGAAGTTGAAAACATTTGTGTGCTGCTCAGAATATGCCCAAGTGTGCAACTCAATCATCCAGAAGTGCAGTTTGAAATCAGACCTTGAAGTTTTACTTTGCCTTTAGGAGCAGATTGCTTGAACTCCATTGTGAGGTGCAATGGCTAAGAGAGAAATGGATGAAAGAAATATGCCTTTTAATATGGTTTTCCTTGATGTACATGACACAAGAGAGGCTGTGAGCTGCTGTCTGGTGACCTACATGGAAAAACTCTTGTTTAAACCCACTGGTGGAAGCTGTATTTTGGATAGTGTTAGATATAAAGGTCATACTGGAAAATGTGGTGTTTTGACAGATGTTGAGAGTTCTTGTCTTAATTTTTTTGCCATTCTTTCCTCCCTTGTCATGTACTGAAATTTAACATTGTTTGAAGACCCTGTAGACAGAAGTATTTAGCAACTTCTTTTTGAGAAATTGAAATAAAAAAGGATTAACTGTTGTCACAGTTTTAGAAAACTGTTTTTGTGTTAAAGGTGTATCCTATTTGCATAGAGATTTCCCACCACAGCCCCCCAAACAATGGAAAATATATAAAAAATTGATTTCTATGCATATGTATTCAGAGAATCACTTTCTGTGAACTCACTCCAGTACTACTAAAGTCATTTTTCCATTCTACTGTGCCATGTAGCACAAGCCAGTCTTGTCCAAAACCATCCAGACCTGACTTAAGTATTATTTTAAACCACCCTTGGGTTCTGACTGCTTCTATCAGCTGAGAAGTCCCCAGTGTGTATTTGTATTTATCTGCTTTTTGTACATTTTCTCTCTTTTCCTAGTGTTTCTTTCATTCTGCCATAACATGATCTGCTTTTGTTTGCTAGGAATATTCCACTAAGCAGTTGACCAATCTGGTGAATGTCTGTCTGGGCTCCCACATCAACAAAAAGTCACGACAGAAGCTGTTAGCTGCCATTGATGACATAGACAGGCCTAAAAGATAACTGGGGAAAGCTGCTCTCCTGGTGACTTCTACCTTTTGCTATTCATGTGAAGCATGCAGACAAATCTCTCATGGACTAATGGCAACATTCTTTTAGAAAACATTGTGCATGACCTTTCCTACTGGCACTGGAGACACTGGGAGGTGGCATAATGTTCTAAAACATGACTTTTTCTAATCTGTAGAATTTTTTTCTTGTTGTATTTCTTTTTTTCTTTCTTTTTTTTTTTCCTTTTTATTATTTTTCTTTCTTTTTTATTTGCCCCTTGTAAAGGGCCACTGTTGGTGTATCATTGGTGAGCTGTATATTTTGCAAACCTCTATACTGTAAGTAAAATCAAAAGTCAGAGAGAAACACACTGGCTTAATATATAGTTGATGCTCTTTTTTAATAAAAGGGCTACTTGAAAATATTATTTCTTTCGTCCCTGCTTTCACCCTCAGAAATTGTGCATTATTATGAACCAGTGTAAAATGAAAGGAAATGTACCATATTTGATTGTTGTATCTTGCATGTGGATCAATAGTGCAGAGCAATTAAATACTCTCATGTTAAAGCCTCTTCTTAAAGCCTTCATATGTATTTTTAAATGTCTGTTTATTTCAGATGTACTTTAGTCTTATCAGAATGAGTGACTTCAGATTAATAAAAGGTAATAAATTCTATACACTAATGTGGTTTCTTTGTGGGACTTTTATTTTCTAATTCAAAAGTGCAAAATGTCATTTACTATAGAAATTAATATTGTTCCTTTCATATCACTTCCTTTTTGGCTCTCTGCCACCTTTCCTGTTCTGAAGCAATAATGACAGGGAATAGGAATAATATATTTTTGGCTGAAGTTGTGAATTCATACTAAATTAATCTTACTATTTCCTGCTTTGCTGAGTGACCCTGAGCAAAGCAAAGTTGCTCAAACACGTATTTTTCCTAGAAATGGATTTGGCAATTTGAAGTTGAAATGGGAATTTTTCAGTTTTGCCTTTGGATTTCAAAGTCTTTTTTTTTTTTTTTTTTTTTTAATTGCATGATCAACTTTTGGAGTGCTCTCAAACATTTTAAAAGGAAAACCAGGTAAAATAATGTCTGCAAACTACAATCCACTGATGTGTGCAATGCCATAAGTTCTCATTTGCAGGTACTTGCCATTGTCCATTGGATTCAGACGTGGGGGAAGCAGGACTTACTGAACAGCAGCAGTACCTAGTGAAAGAAAATTGCCTTATGGAATCATTATAATTGCTCTTTTCTCTAGCTTCATTTCCTCCTCAGAAGTGGACTGGCCATCACTGTGTGAGTTCAGTGAGAGCTGGTGCACAGCTTCAGAAGAATGACAGAATTTACATTGCCAGTACTGCCTCTGTAGCATTCAGCTCCCTTGTTCATCTGTATTTTAAAGGAAATAAGATTTAAAACAAAATGTAATTCCATTCTTTATTGACCACGCTGTCATGTTTAATTCCATTTCAAACTTGTTTGGTGGCCTATCAAGTATATATGTTGAAGCTGAATCACTTTTCCCCTCATTAAAAAGGTGTTTCATTTTGAAAGTGGGGACTTCTACGTCAGAGCATCTGCCCTGGAGTCAGATCCTGAACAAGAGCTCTTGGAAGAAATAGAAATGTTTCAGAGACCATTAGTGGAAAATCTGTTTTCATTTTCTTCTTATGGGTGAAATAATAAATTTAAATCTTTATGAGATCTCTGGTGAGCTGAACACATGGTAATTTCTCCTGCACTATTTAGGTTGCTGTAATTTGATTACTTACCACAAAAAAAACCAGACCATCACTGATTGGCATGTAGGGTCTAGGGAGGAGGTGAAGCAATTGCCTGGATTCCTGACTGATTCTTTGTGGTAGTGTATCTATAGTTTTAACTTGTTCTTTTTAAGGTATTTTTATCTGAAAGTATTATTGCACAAGCAACACGTTGCTGGTGTCTGCCATCACCTACAGCAGCAGCTGACACTGAAGGATGGGTAAGTAGTGCAGAGGTGCTGCCTTGTGGGAGTGACTGGTGTCCATTGAGGACAGGGTCCCAGTCTAGGTCTGAATCCAGAGATTTGAGTAGACCTGAGTGACCCTGATGCTCCCACTGCTGCTCCCGCTGCTGCTGACTTTGCAGCTCATGTGCTGTGCAGGAAGCAAGTGTGGGAGCCTGAGGTGTGTCAGGGTGGTGAAGATGCAGCTTGCTTTGGCCCAGCTGTTCTCTTGAAACACCAAACCTCAATACATGTGGCAATTGGCATTATCTGATGCAGTTCTTAGCACAGTACTAAGCACCTGTGAATTTTCAGGGCCATTTATTTCTTGAAGTGTAGGAAAATGTCAGCAATGTAAATTAGTTTGACCAGGGGCTGCTTCCTTGGCCCTGAACTGGCAACATCTGTCTCCTCCAGAGCAGTTTGAATATTGAAGTGGCCAAATGCTTCAGAGCTGAACATTCCTGGGTGGCTTCTAATCTGCTGCATTTCAGAATGTTGCTGTAAATAGTAGTGCCTTATAGCTCTGATGCTGTTAACCCTTCCTTCTCCTTGCACACAGAGCCTGGAATGGTGCTGGTGTCTCTGCTGTTCCACAGCTTGCTTCCTTCTCAGAGTGGACTGAGCCTTTATTCCTCATTCAAACCACACCAGGCAGTGCTGTTGTCTGCAGGAGGAGACCCTGCTTTGGACAGAAAACATGAGTGGAGTTGTAAATGGGACTCTTCTAAGCTGGACCTATGTGTTACAACAGTCTGCTACTGATAAAAGTAATAAGCAGACAGATTAGACTGTGGGCAAAATTAAAGTGAGGTTTATCTTGCCTTTAAATCAAAGTACAAAAGGATATTAAAAATAATATAAGAGGATAGTAAAAAATTCAGGGAAAGTGATCTGGGAAAAGTTCTTTCCAATACCTTTCCATGCTTTTAAAAACCTATCTATTCAATAATGGGAAATGATGAGATACTGTTTCTACAGATTATTTTCTTTTATGTAGGCACTAAATTGTTTGATTAGCTTCAGTTGCCTGGGTGAGTGCTCAGACTCTAAGCTGGCAGGCTCTGTTAAAGATTCTGAGTTCCCATGACCTTGTGCACTCTTATCTCCTGTCTTTATGTTGAGACATTTCTGCATAAAATTTCCATTTTCTACGTTTGAAAGGAGTCAACAGTATAAATAATTAAAGCACATTTATTAACTTATTAACAGTCAGTAACAGTGGGAATTGGACTGATTGGCACATGTGTGGGGGAAGTTTTGAAGCCTATTGTTTGTAGGAATGAGCAAAAAAAAATAATCTTGAGGTTGATTAAGTCAAATTTTCTGGAGGTCAGTATGTGCCTGGATTACAACCTGAATATTACAAGTACAATCTTCTCTGGGCTTATCTGGTGCTTCATGATGAATCTTTCTGCTCTCATTATTTCAGGAGGACAGTGAAGGATTTTCAGGCTCTTGTGTGGGGGTGAGTGTTCATACTTGACATACTATTTACAATATTTTTTTGAGGAAAAGTGTATGTTTAAAAAAAATGTGGAAGGCTGGGCTACCTTAAATGTTCATTACTCTGTTCACCTTGCTTTACTTTTACAATTTCAGTAGAAACTATGAAATAAATGGTTTTTGTTGCCCCAGTAAGGATAACATAGTTGGAGGACCCTATTTGGCTTTTATGTAATTACAACATAGACAAGAAAAAAGCATCTTCCATTTTGTTTCCTTACCTTTGCCATGCTGTAAAAGCAGGGGAGCAGCATGAGGGAATGCACAGAGCACTGCCACTGTCTCCTAGAGTCTGCCCCAGTGCCCTGGGGGGACATCCCACCTAATGAAAGCAGCAGCCAGTCTCTGCTGCCTGCCTTTGGATTAGCAGGCTTTAAATGACACCATCAGGCTGAAGAACCAGCCACTCTTTGCTAGTGACAGATGAGGAGATGCAAGTATAATCAAAGGAGCAAATTAATCCAATCTGATTCATCTCATCTTGGCTCAAATTAAATGCTTCAAGGAGGCAATGGGGATTTGCTTGTCAGCATGTGCTGGAAGCTGGGGCTTTGGCTACAGAAGCAGTTTCATTCCACCCTTGGGGCAAGGCTGAGGAGGGTATCAGCAGGGTCTGAGATGCAGACTGCCAGAGTAGCCAGGCCACTGGCCAAGCAGGGTCACAACCTTGCAGGGACAGTAGTTCCAATATGTTCCTGAGCTGGAGAGTCTTGAAGAACAAGTAGTAAAAATCCCACTACAAAATGGAAAACTGTTTATACTGACTTGATGTTTTTCTGGTGATGAGGCTCAGAACTAGCCTAGTGAGGGACCAGAGAAAGAAAAAATGGTCTGTGTGTGTGACAGAATCTGTCATGAGCTACCCTAATATATGGAGAAGGTCAACTGAGCAAAGTGGCCTCTCTCACCTGCTATGGTAAGGGAGCAATAATCCTGGTTCCTCTACTCTATTAAATCACCCTAACACCTAGATTTTGGTATTCTTCTCAAATAATTATTTCATATTCAAACCTATATAAAAGGAAAGGAAGAACATGTTGAACAGTTTCTTCTGGAAGGTACAGAAAACACTGTGTTTATATAAGCATCCATTCTTCACTGTGCATTATATACCCACCTGGATATCAGTGAAAAATCATTTGCAGCATTGGTGTATCTGTATTGTCTTGTTGCTTAGAATGCCTATTTTTTGTGAAAATTATGCTAGTCCAAATAATTAGATGTAATAGAAAGTATATAGATGCTACAAAATGCTACGAAAAGACTGAATTTGCTCTGGAAGGAGACTTAAGATTTCATTACTCCCACAATGCAAGAACAAGGTAACCTGAAAAAGGAGAGGGACTACTTTGAAAAATCACTTTTATTTTGCTTCCTACAATAACTCTTGGACAAAAGACAGATTGTTTTGCCAATGCATTGTGTCAGCTCATTCTCTCTTCTGACTCAAGCACCCTCCCCCAGCCTTAATGTGTCAGAAGTGGCAGTTTGGCCATGTGCTGCTCTCTTTGTAGCTGTGTTCCTCGAGGTTTACTACAGCTCTGGCTTTTCTTAAAGAGCTTCTTGTAAGAGTTCACCAGCTGCTGTCATACAGAACTGCAGTGTCACTGTGCTGCTTTGGGTCAGAAGGGAATATGACTGAAACTTTCACAGTTTCTCAAAAATATCTTTGATGGCCCAAAGAACTAAATCCCTAAATAGAGAGGAGGTGATCACAACAGTGATCTTCCATCAAAGTATTGCTTTGAAAGAGTAAATCCAGTGATGAATTCCCAGTACATACAAAAGACTCTGAAACAAGCCTTTGAGATGAAAAACATTATTAAGGTAAGCAGAAAATATTTTTCTTCACAGAAAGTCAAATGTACTTTTTATTCCATAGAGACACATGTGTATTCAGAGACAGTGCTACATGTGGATTTTGTCAGAAAATATTGTTTCTCCATCCTAATTCATTTCCAAATGGAGTCAGTGAAGCACCAATTAACCTCAGGTCATTAATTTTAAATACACTATCAAATTTATTTATTTTTTTCTTTGCTTTTTCTTTTCTTTAACTTGTATAATGGCTTGTGAGAAGGAAAAAAAAATATTATCCTTGGCCTTTTTACTGATGAAGACATTTCTATGCCTTTATCTTTTGTCTTCATCCTCTACTAACCCAGATTAGATGTTTTACAGAGGAAAGAGTATTAGTCTCTTACCTTGGTTGAGAATGTGGGTCTACTTTCCTTTTTTTGAGAGAAGGAGAAAGAGTTTTGGAGTCTATAAAACCAAATTATTACTATTAAGCTCAGTGACCATCCCTGAGTTAAATCTTTCAGGAATTAGTAGTGCTGAGTGGAACAGAGATTTCTTGTCAGCATCAACTCATTGTGAATATAAACAGATTTTCTGACATAGTGGGGCACATCTGGAAGATCTGGCCATGGCTTATTTGCTCTAGGAGGGCTTGAAGAGATTAACCTAACTTTTCTGCCTGTTTTAAGCCATATTTAATTGTATTTTTAATAGTGCTTTAGGTATTATGGGGATCTACACAATACTTCAATTAGGCAGGAGCTCTATTTAGTACCTTTAGGAGACCTTTATGAGAGTTTATCTCAAAACTAAGTTATGCTTCTACCCTCCAAACACATGAGCATCTTGTAACTGTCAGACTTTTAATTAAGGTAGCATTGTTGATAAGAAATTTAACACAGAGAAAACTGTGTTGTTGTTTCATCTCAGCCAAAACATATTTATTAAGTAAAACAAATGAAAACCAAGTCTTAATTTTGGCATCACAAGCCACAGCAAGTATTTCAATTTGTGCTGCATTTCTGTACCTAGTAAAAATCCCAAACCAACCACCATCTTCCTGACAGATTTAGTTGCTGAAACCAAGCAACCACACAAACCCCTCTGCCAGATCCAATGTTTACTAAACTGTTTTCATGTGCTGCATGTGAGAAAACAGACACTGCAGAGGTGATTAATGTAAGGTTGGCTTCCTCTTAAAATACACCTTGAATCCACTGATTCCAGTGGCAGCTCCTTTCCTACTTTTTTTGGTATACTGAGACATTAATTATCCATTTCTTCTGCTCCTGTGAACTGTATCAGAAACAAAATACCCTAATACCCCTGTATCTGGCACTGGGGAGGCCTCAACTGGAGCACTGGGGGCAGTTCTGTGCTCTGCACTTCCAGAAGGACATTGAGGTGCTGGAGCAGGTCCAGAGCAGAGCACCAGGACTGGTGAAAGAACTGGAGGGAAAGCTCTTAGCATTTGAAATATCCCATGTCCATCTCAGGCAAAGGAAAAGGAGCAGGAAATCTGTAGGAGAGTTTTCTATTCATTAGACATTTTATGCATAAACTCCATAGGAGTCACAGCCCTGCAAAACTTGCTTGGTCCTGGCCTTGCTGCTTGCAGATTCCTTAAAAATAGCTTCATATGGGAAATTAATCTAGTTTATTTCTTTTTCATTTCGCAGAACTTTTGCAGTTCTGTAACTCTGAACTGCAATCAGCTTTTCCCTGACCTGATTTCTGCCTCAGTGATCACACAGAGGCTCTAATGATGCTTTGAATGTGTGACAAAAGGTGCTTATTACTCACAAAACTGTACATTCATCATGTTTTCCTGATGATGGACTCACACATGAAATCATCACCTTCAACAAGCAGGGACTCAGAGCAGCAACCAGGTTCTAAAAATAGATGCTTTCTATGCTAACACATTAGTTTCTCATTTCTTACCTGGGATCCTTTACTGCTGTGATAATAATTTTATTACAGAGGCAAGCATTAATCCAGCATTCATCTCAGAATGGCTATTAAAGAAAATCATTTCCAAACAAATTTCATCGTTTATTTGGAGTGAAAGAACTGTGCATTAATGAGTTTCTGTGGAGAGTAAAAAGGTGACAATTTTTCCTATAAATAAATATTCTTCAATTACCAGTATTATTAAAGAAAACCTATTCTGAGATGCGTTCAGGACTTGTGTGAGGCAGCCTAAAGAACTAGTCTATTTTAGTTCTAACTAGAACTATTTACCTTCATTGGTTTTATGCATTTCCTAATGGGATGGTAGTATTTTGGGATATCCTTTGGGGATCATCAAGATTTTAATACTTTGGAGTGACACTTTCTTTTCATCTGTTTGATTTGTCTTGCAGTGTGCAAAATCATTTAAGAGGTCATCAAGATCTTTAAAAGAAAAATACTGAAAGCAAACACTACTGAGAGTTTCCAGTTGCCACATTCTGGATCTTTCTTTCCTGTTTGCTGTGGGTGCTCTCTGGCCCAGTTACTACTGCTTGATGGTCCCTTCATATGGCTGCTATCAGGAGATGTGGAGGTAACACAGCCTGGTGGACAGGTCCATGCTTAGTGCACAGGAAAAAAAAAAAGCAATTTCCATGTCTGTGTCAGACTCCCCTCCATGCCATCACTTCCAGAGGCTGATGTGGTTTGAATAGGTCTTGGTGTCTGGCACAGTGGCTTGGATTCCCACATTCCCACCCTTCTCCCCACTTTGTTCACAAGCAGAAAGTGAAATGATGCGTTTGAGATGGCTGGTGCTGAGCTAGGCAGATGTTTCCCCAGATTTTAATGCAACAAATTCCGAGTCCTCTACATATCTTCCATTGAAGTGTTCACTGCTGGCATCAGGGTGGTACAGGTAGACTGGCACCTCTGTGATGGATGTTGCAGTGTAGGAGGTAGATCTGGTGGAGCAGTGTTCTCGGCGCCTTTGGCCCCACTGGGTTTTGTACTGTGTCCATTGCCTCTTCAAAGCTCCCTGCACCTGTTAAAGATGGAGTTAGTGTGAGGCATGTTAAACCACTATAATTGTAGGTGTTTTTAAAGTATGCTACAGGAAAGAAGGAGAAGGAGAAGAAAGAAGAGAGAGGAGAGGAGAAGAGAGAGAAGAGAGAGAAGAAGAGAGAGAAGGAAAAAGAAGGAAAGGGGAAAGAAAAAAAGAACAATTTGAAAAGCTCTAGGTCTAATTGCATCAGGTTTGATCTACCTCTCTTTCCTTCTGTTCTCAGCTCCAGAAGCAGAAGCAATTGCCATCATTCCCTCCCTGCTTACCCTATGGCAGCAATTCAAGTTTCTGCAGGTGTTGCTGTGTGTGAAGACAGGGTGCAGGTTAGCTGTTCCAATCTGAAGTAAGTGCAGAACAGATTGTGGCACAGAAACACTGTAGGATGCTATGGTAGAAGAGTGAAAAGGAAGGAGGGATGGAGATTAAACCCATCTGCTGCTGCAGCTTCATCCTTGCCCCTGTAATGGCTAATGCACTGTGATCCTTGAAGAAATTTAACCTCCAGTAAAATGAATGGTAGTGTGAGTGCACTTCAAGAGCTTGAAAGGGCTAATTTTGTAGAGAGAAAGAGTTGGAGACAGCTAAATAGAGATTTTTGTTCTGGTAATTTGAGAAGGGATTCTGTGTTGGCAAAAAAAAATAGCATAGTGGAGAATTTAAACCTTTGGACGTTCATCTTCTAGGAATAAAATATTTTATTAAACATTTACATTAAGTGTGATGTTATATGGTGCTAGGATATGATTTAAACTATTGAGTCCTGCCAGGGAATAAGAAGCCCTTGTCCAGCTGCATGTTCAGGTGTTCTGGCACTCACTAGCTCCTTCCCAAAGGAAGTGCTGAGACACAAGCAAGGAGTGGGAACACTCCAGCTCTGTTGATTTAATTTAGATCAGCAATTCCAGCCACAAAAATGTGAGAATTGGAGCATTTTGTTGTAAATTTTTGCCAGAGGAAGGCAGGTGCAGGTGAGGCACTGTGCTGACTGGAGCATCTCAGAGTTCCTGTTCTCCTGCTGAGGTGGACAAAGTGTGTTACTTTTGCTCAAGGAGTAGTCTGAAATCACTCTCTAAACTCTTTGCAGAACAGTATCTTTGATTCATGTAGATGAATCTGAGTGACTGTAATATTTACAAAGTCTTCACACTTCTAGTATGTCTATAGTAAAATGTTACCTACTCACCACCCACAGATGCCTGCAGGAAAGCTGCTTCATGTCACCTAAGGACATGGTTTCATAAGCAATTGCTATGAATCTGAGGCACTTACTGAGTACAGAGGAACCATGCAGTTTGCCAAGAATGGATATTCCAATTGCTTTGGCTTTTTATTTTTAATCCAAGATGTAAGCCAAGGTATGAGGATCAATGCTATAAATCCTTACTCATGCAAGTAGCTGCACTCACTCTGGTATGACTACCTTCTTGAATAAACAAACTTTTGCTGGACTAGTCTTTTAAAACTAACTGAAAACAACATCCATGCCCAATTTCCAGCACTAGCTCTTTTCTGCTATTTCTTAGCTCAAGACAAAGTAGTTAAGAGTTCTTTTCATTTGGAGAAATGCATTGCTATTCACCTTTTCCTAACACATACAGAAAATAAAATGGATTAGTGTAGGTAATTAGATATCAAGCATAGAAAAGACCCTTTGCAGTTACAGAATCACAGAATCACAATATTGTTAAGGCTGGAATAGACCTTTGAGATCATTAAGTCCAGCCTATGACCTAGCACCACAACACCTAGTTAGACCATGACAACGAGCTTTAGTGGGGCTTACTGTGCCAATATTGAGATTTAAAGTGAAATAGCTTCATGCAGAGATGCTTCATATCACCCCATCACCAAAGTTTATTCATGAGAAAAAAATTACTGCATGAAAGAGTAATGCAACTGCAGCACATGATGCAGAAATGCTACATGAGCTAAACTCTAAAGATTTTTGTCACTTTGAAATAGCCTTTTGATGTCACAGCACAAATATTGTAGCTTAGTCACCCTAGAAAGCAATGGGAGGGACTGGAAGAAGAAACCTTCAAGAGGATGAAGTCAAGAATTCTCCCCAGTGTGGGGCAGCAGCTCTTGTAACCATGGAAATCATGGATGTGCACAGCAGCTCTGCCCACCTGCAGCCCTCTCTCCACCACCATGGGCATCAGTGCCACAACACACCTCTGGCCATCATCTCTGCCCCTGGATAGTGTGTTTGCATTTCACAGCACATTAACAGAGATGAATCCATTCAGATTAATCACTGAGAAGTCAGGGGAGGTGTCAGGAAGATGCTCTTAGAGCCATCCTGTTCCCCTCCTTCCCATCCACTTCCCTGCCCCTGCACAGACACTACAGATTCCATCACTCTTGCATGTGGAGAAGAGCTGCTGCAAAGGTGATGAACTCCTGCTGAGCTCTCCCACTGCTCTCATTTGAACTGGATTCTGTCAAGCCACCAGGGCAACCATAGCTCTGGAGATGATAGTACAGTTAACTGAAGAGGGAAGAATTATGTCACTGGGTCTTACAGAACCTGCCGTGAGGAGCTTATACTTTTCTTCTCAGAAGGGAGTGAGATGTAATTCTATGGATGTGGAGAGAGCAGGCACATCCCTTCCAGTTCAGCTCATGATTAGAAGTGCCATTATTCAGGTTTAAAAGGCTCCACAGAGCAGTGAGAGCACCAAGTCAAAGCATCTGTGTTTTTATTCTCCACTGGCCTGTAAAGGAACCCAGACACAATTGGATAATGGATAGTACAAGCTGCTGCCCTTGAGTAAAACAAATGTGTTAATCTAGATTTCTGCTGTGGTTCCAAGGATCTCAGATGATCATGATTCAGTGCCAACTAAAATGGTTCATGCATGAATTTTAAATGTGTAAGCAGAATTACTGGAAATCACAGGCACATCCATAGCAGGTTAAGGACCAAGGAGGCTCCTTGGGACTGGGAGGGACAGGGTGATGCCTGCCATGCTTTTTGCTCTGATAGCAGATGAAATAAAGTCTAAAGAAACAAAGAGCCTGAGTTTATTTACCCTGCTTTTCAGGACCTTCAGGATTTTTCTGTCCTCTATTAGCCATTCATGCCTCTGGCACACAGGATACGTGGTTGCTTTTATTTCCAAACTGATTTTCCATGTTGTTGGCCAGCCCTGAAGTCTAGAAGCAATCTCAGGCCTGGAAATACAGTCTGGTGTGTAGACTATTGCAGAGACCTCATATCATCTGCACAGCATTGCTGTTGTTGGACAAAAAAACTACAGTGCTGCTAGACACTGAAATTTGATATGAAAATGCACAAGCTCTGTCATTTTCAAAGGTGCCAACCAAACCCATTGTTTGTGTGTTTCTCCACATGAATGCAGGCACCACTACAGCTTCTTATTACTATTTTTACATTTCTTTCTATGGGTAGACTCATGGTACTAAAATGAGGTTGGCAAGGCAATGAATATGATACAGAACACTGTCAGGTGATCCTGACTTTAGCCTTGTTTGTCCTGGCTAAACTTCATGTCTTTCAGCCTTGAAGTTCAATATTTCAATAGGAAAAAAAGTAAACCCAGGCTCTTGTGGTATTAAAGTTAATCTTCTTTCCCCACACTGAATTTTCTTGTGAGAAAAAAATAAATAAATTGATGTTTAAGGCAGCAGCTGTGCACAGCATCTTGGAAACAATAGCCTACTATGACTGAACACCAGCCTGTGGCTTTGGTCTTTGTCCTACTGCACACAAGAAGACTGGGTGAAATTATCTCAGGTTAGTTGTCTTGGGCAGCAAAACTCAGAGCAGCAGCCCCTTTGACCATGCTTGTCCCTCATTTGGTGACATGTTTTGTAAAGGTGACACTCCTGATTCATCTGCTTGGGGGTACTCGAGTCACACTCTACACAGAGCTGTCAAAAATCCACATCTTTTGTATAGAAAGAGTAGCAAGCAACTTTGTGGCTTTGTGTGGTCTCAAAGTTTGTATCACAACACACTTCATTTCTGTGTCAATGACCAACACTGACTATTTTTCACGTTCCATTCATGTGCTGCATTTCACATGCTTACCTCACCATTGAAGAAGCAGAATATAGTTGCCACAAGTAAGCCCTAAGAGGAAGAAAAATCAAAGAGTTTAGAGATCAGAACATGTAATTTCATGTGGGTGGATGGAGGGATATGGAAAGAGGTGTAAGTGGTTAGAAGAAGGAAAAATAAACCTGATACAGCAGGTGAGTTAGAAGATGAGGGGAAGGAAAAAAAAATTAAAGTTTTAATATTGACCTAACAGCAACAGTTTCAGTCAATTTAAGCACTTTAACAAAAATCACATTGGCATGTAAAAGCCTTTTGTGATCTCAGTTTTTTCTCCTTAGTTTAGGAATAGTAGAAAACTGATCATTTTTGCTATATTTTTCATCGTTTCCCCTATCTTGTGACTGTTCTTTATGCAGCAGTGCTCCTCTTACAAAGGCATATCATCCAGTGCTATGGTGGTGGCTGGAAAAGAACTGCAAAACCATGGCCATGCTCAGTTTTGTCACAAAACAACAGGCAACAGCTTATTTGGCTAAATTAACAGCAAGCACCTCACCTAAACTGAAGCTGCTACCAAGAACATACCTGGTAATGCATTAATATATGCATGATGTAATCATATATTTCTCCAGCAAGTCGGTTTTCTGGTCTCCAGGGGATGATAACAAACTGAATTCCCAGTAAGGGCACCAGGATTAAAGTGGCTCTGACAGCTTTCATATACATGTTGGACTCAGCACGGTGGGTGTCTCTCAGCTTTGTCACCAAAACTCGGACAATGTTAAGCAAAAAGAAAAAATTGACCTGCAAAAGCAAAGCCATTAGAGTTGAAAGCATTCCAATTAAACAGACATTCAAAACAAACACAACAGAGCACATAAATTGCAATGAAACAACATCCTAGCTTGATTGTAACTCATGACCTGGACCTGGATAGGCTGGAGAGGTGGGCCCAGGGGAACCTCATGAGGTTCAACAAGACTAAGTGCAGAGCCCTGCACCTGGGTGGGAACAACCCTCCCTATCCATTCAGGCTGGGGGATGAGGGGCTGGAAAGCAGCTCTGCAGAAAAGGACTTGGGGGTTCTGGTGGATGAGAAGCTGGACATGAGCCAGCAGTGGGCACTGGCAGCCAAGAAGGCCAATGGCAGCCTGGGCTGCATCAGGAGCAGTGTGGGCAGCAGCTGGAGAGAGGGGATTCTGCCCCTCTGCTCTGCTCTGCTC
>JAOEGS010022844.1:7531-28930 GCA_025447755.1 Corythornis vintsioides
TTATATTCTATTATTTGTGATACCTAATTCTTTAGGTTTGGGGGTGGAGCTCCATCAGCCAAAGCTTCATCTGTCTGATACACATTTCTTCTGGCAATACAGCTTGGGATAGCTGTGGTGGTTTCTGACCCCAACAGCCTAGGAGAGGTGTTTTCTCTTGGTTTGCACCAAAGTTCAGCAGCTGGTTGGTGAACAGCTGAAAGGTGCCTGAAGCCAATGGCAGCACTTAAATGCTAAATTCTCTACCATATTCTCAGAAATGCATTGGAGCCCTGTGATCCCTACAACTTTGGATTGTAGGGAATGCTACATACTCTCTCACCTGAAATGTTCAGCTGTAGAAAAACAGTAATTCCTTTGTCTTACTGACCTTCCAAAGTTAAGGCTATTTTTAGATGTTTCACTCTTTGTACTGACTGCCTGTTTAGAGCTTCTAGCTTATTATGTTCAGCTCTGACTGGCTGTAATTGAAACTATTAATAGTTACTAATTTTGAGAAATCAAGCTTAAGGTATTTCAAATTGAGCATCCAAAATTATGTGCTGCATTTAAAAAACAACAACAAAAAAAACCACAAAACAAACAAACAAAAACTAGAAAAAAAACCAAACCAACAAATCCAGAAGAAAATAACAAAAATTCCCCAGCAAAACTGGTCTCAGTTGCTTGCTCAGAGGCACATGGTATATAAAACTCAGAGATTCTGGCATTGTGTGCTTTATAGAACTGATCCTCTAGTAGGTACTTTAAACAACTGACTTCACTTTCACTTTAAATCATGTGATAACATACAAAGTTAACACAGTATGCTTGTGAATGTGAGTTAAATACATCAATTTTCTGCATTCAGATTTGTATGTGGGGAAAAGATTTCTTTTGTTGCTACCTTATGTGCTGTAATTATATTTTATTTCATTCCATTGGAATGCTGAATAACTTTGACCTTCATTTCTTGCACTAGTCACAGTATCATAAGTATTTTTTTTTTCCATTTGGCCTCTGAGGAGAGGGGCCAAGGAAGGGCCTGACAGGAAAGTCATACATTTCCTTCTCAGCCCAGAAAGTCAAACAAAAATCTTTACCCTTGTGGTAAGTAAATGGAGTCAGTGCCAGTCTGTGTGGCCTGCAGGGTGATAACTTCAGTATTTTTTCACAAGTGGTATATTTTAAAAACTGCTGTGCTTTTGTCTCCCTTCATTTCATAAAAGATACTGACACTTCAACAGTGGTTGAGCATGTACATAAGGATGCTCAAGCTATGTCCATAAAATCTACTATGTGTACTAAAATGCTCTGTTAGGGGTTGGAAGGGACTGGGCTTACATGTATTCTGGGAGAGAAATCCTCAGCCAACCAGGAGGTGGAAAGAATCTAAAATTTGTGAAGATTTTAACTTGTTTTTTATGGAGACAATCTGTCTTATCTGCTCAGGAATTTTAGTCCTACCACTGGAGTCTGGATTTTAACTTGGAGAAAATAGAAAAGAACTTTACAGAAGCATGTGAGCCCTGTTATATTGTGTGAGCCTGGGCAACAATGTCTGAAATTCCTACCATTGTTTCTGTTATTTTTGGTATAATCAAGATTTCTCCCTGAAAGTTCATCCTCCCCTCATGGTTAGTGAGATTGATTTTAATTAGCATTGCAGCTCTGATTCTCAGATGATTTTTGAAACATAAAGATGAGCTTAAAATGATAAATAACTTTAGATGTTTCAAATCATGCCTGTATCTAAGTAAAACAAAAAAGTTTTCATTGTTAATTTGAGTCAGTCAAGACAGATTTAGGTTGAGTGACTAAATGCAGTTTTATATTCAATTTATATTTAATTAGCAGGGCAGTTTTGGTGCCAAAAGAATACAGAATGGCTTGCTGAGTTCAGAGAGAGACATATATGTGTCTGTGAATGGACTTCAGCATCCTGATACCTCCTTCCATCACCTTTTAGCTCCATGTGTAACTTAACTTTAAGCTCCAGGTTTAAAAACCTTGGTCCAAGGTCCTTCTGTCTGGTTTGAAAGGAGTGTTTAGCTCTTTTGAGAAATGAAACACAGCTAAAAAAATGTCCTCTTTCAGTCTATATTCTGAGGAAAATTATGTTTTGTTGGGAAAAGTTAGAATTACCCATTAACAATGTGATTTATGCTTCTCTGTAACTAGGACATTTCCAAACCACGTAAATCTGGTGCCATATTCACTGTTCAGATCACTAATAGATCAGACCTGTGGCCAGACAATTTGGGTTGAAAAGTGCAATTACCTTATAGGCTCTTTCCTTTCCCTGCTCCCCTTTGCATAAATTAATTTCATGGGGAACAGGAATTGTCCCTTTTCAGTTGCTCACCAGAGGTCCTGCTCTCTTCAGTCAGGATCTGCTGATCTCCAGCTGCTTTCACAACAGCTCCCCAGGACAGAAAGACAATATTGACCTTTATGTTAATCAGTACTTTAAAGCCAAGTGTGTTACACTTGTGTTTTTGCTCTCTTGTAAGTTAATTGTCATAAATTGCACTTGGAAGTCAAAGGCCTTTGCTTTTCCTTAGGTTAAACTGCAGGTGGAACAAAATAAAGTATTAAATAGCTATAAAGAAGGTAATTTATATTAGTGTTCAGTCTGTTTCCCCCCCATCTGCCCAAATAGGGAAATGGGTAACCAAAATACAGGTTATGGCAATATTTCTTAGGCAAAAACAGCTGCTTCTCTCGTGGCACTAATACAAAATCATCTTTCTTTGTTCAGCAGAAGCTGCTGCATCCCTCCCTCTGCTGTCCCTTGTCACTTCCCCAGAAACTGGATGGTAGACAAAGCATAAGGTAGCTCAGGTGCCAGGAGGGGCTGTGGTCTGCTGTCCCTTTGGCAGCTTGGTGCCCTGCTGTGCCAGTCCCCTCCCTGCAGGAGCAGCCAATCCACACCAGGCCATGCTCACCACTTTTTTTGGCTCTCTCTGGGTTCATGTTCCCATCCTCTGCAGACCTTGGCTTTATTTATTCTTGATAAAGGCAGTGGAATTGCACTGCCTTGCGTAAATTAGCATGAGAGTTGACATTATTGTCTTCAGTGCAAACTTTTTCTTGTGTTTACACAGTTTTTGGCGTTCCAGGTATCATCACATTAAATGTTTGTTTCTACAGCTCTTGCCTTTATTAAGTTCAGCATCATGTAAGAAAAAAAATTCAGATTCCCCTTTGTTTCAGTGGTGTCTGTTGAGGGTGGCAATTTTCAACTGGCTCTACAGAAAGAAGAAAGAAAAGCAGTTACAGTCTCACCATGAGCCACTTGTTCCCATCCCTTGCACAAACACCAGTAAAACTTCACAGTGACCCTGCTCAGGGAGGAGACTGGCTGAAAAATATAGATATTTATTTTTTCTATGATGAGTTATTTTGCTTGGATCCTTCATGATACTTCTTGTGCTGGCAAATGAGTTGTTCCTAGAGGTGAGACCAGTTTACTGTATGGTATTGTAGGGGAACCCAAAACTTTTTTTCTCACCTTCAAGAGCAAGGTGGGTTGACAATACCTGTTAAGCCACAGCCTTTGCTGGATGGTTTGGTGGTGTAATTTGGTCTCAGAATTACATGTCCATTACTCTTCCTGCCCTTTTTCTGTCTTTGTCAGCTGTTCCAATCAGCAATCATGCTGCAATTGCCCAGTTCTGCAGAGATCAGGAGATCAAGCTGGTTGTGGTTGGTCCAGAGGTTCCTCTTGCTGCAGGTAAGAGAAAGCAAGCTAAAAATCATGGCCTTCATGATGTAGGAAGAAAAGTAAATTTCAGTCCTCTCCTTCTGTGCATCATTCAACAGTATTACTGTGGGGATCTTCAGTAGGAATGGAAAGAGATCCTGTATCAGTTTCCCTGAAATTCAGGACAATTAATTGCTGATAGATATGGTGTGAACAATAGAAGTTAAATATCCTTAAGTGTTCAGTTTCTTTTAACTGCTTAGGACTAGTAAAAGAGGTATCAAAGTGTTTCCTTATAGAAACCTTAACTAGAGTTTTTATTTTCCTATGGAGTTTTCATTTTTTGGAATAACAGTAATTTTGAAAAAAAACCCACCAAACCCTCATATTTAGAAACATACTGGTAATTTTTCTGGTTTAAACTTTTGCATGTTTAACAATTGTCATCTTTACAAAAGATTAATGCCAACTTTTTAGCTAAAAGCTATAATAAGAGGAGATTTTTATTTCTTACCAAATGCAGTAGATCTGCTTAACCTCAGGTATTGCAGAGTTACCTGCTCCTGACTATCAGAAAGAATGCTCTAAAGTCTCAGCTGGAAAATAGGCACTGGATAGAGGTTTATGGCTTACCATTCCTCACATACCTGGCCAACAAATCAATGCACCTGTAGACTTGGGCTACCTGACTCCTATAAATCATCTGGTGATTTACAGAATTCTTCTGTCATTTGTAGGAATTGTTGATGACTTGACAGCAGCTGGAGTGAGGTGTTTTGGTCCAACAGCAAAGGCAGCTCAGCTGGAGTCCAGTAAGAGCTTTACCAAAGCTTTTTTGGATCGTCATGAGATCCCAACTGCAAGATGGAAATCTTTTAGTGATTCTAAAGCAGCATGTAGCTTTATTAACAGGTAAAATACTTGTCATTTTAGAAATATTTTTTTTTACAACAATGTACAGTGAGTGTGCTAGGTATGCAGAACAAACAATTAGATGATTACTAATGTGTCAGTACTTTTGGCTGTGATAGAACATCTGTAAAGGTTTTAATATGACTTTCTCACACTGCAATAAGGCTGATAATTACATGGTTTTTATTTTGAGTTTTAAGATAAAAATGAAGTTCAGTTTAGAGGAGAACATAGGACAAGCTTTTTTTTTTTAGGGACCTAGAAGATCATCTAGTCCAACCCCCCTGGCCAGAGCAGGGTCACCTAGACTAAGTCACCCAAACCCACCTTGCAATCTGATAGTCATATGTTCCAGCTTCTTTGTACCTTTTCTACACAAAGAGAAATTCTTCACTGGAGACTTACTCAGCAAATGATGATGTGCTAATCAGAATACAATCCTGGTGACCCAAAAATGATACAACAGTTAACTTATTAAAAGGAGAGAAACTTCTCAGAACTATAATGGAATTCAGTGAGGGGGGAAGAGGAAGCAGAAATCCTTCACAGGCAAGAAGCCTCAGAGAAAAGCCTAACTTTTCTTTATGTGTTACTCTATGAGGTAAAACAGTTGCTATAAAAGCTGCTAAGTATTTAGAACTTTCAATTACTGCAATGTTCAAAATACCTACAAAATACATGACAGTACTGAGTGTTTACTGGTGAATCTGTCTTCTCTCTTTGAAGTGCAAACTTCCCTGCTTTAGTTGTAAAAGCTAGTGGCCTGGCAGCTGGCAAAGGAGTAATTGTGGCTTCCAACAAGGAAGAAGCCTGCAAAGCTGTTACTGAAATCATGCAGGTGAGTAGAAATGTCATGCACTAACTGGAGGAGTTCTCACACTCAAGAGTCTCAAAGATACTCTTTATGTAATAGGGACTTGGCTAAAAGACATCAAATCTTATACCCATTATTTGGACAGCTATGAAGCTTTGTTGTACCTGCTGCTTGAGGCAAGGTGCTCTTTCTAGACATAGTTCCTGTAGGCTAAGATGAAAGCATTCAGAATGAAAATATTCAAGCATAAATATGAAAATAAAAATATTCAAGTGTAAAATCAACTTTTATTTAAAAACAAACAGAGAAATGGAGAGGAGCAAAGATTTTACCATTGCTGACTTACCAAGGGTGGAGAATGGATTTATAGTCTCAAAATTGGGATGCATTTTTCTTGCTGTATTAAAAATATTTTTTGTTGTTTAATTTTGAATAGTTTAAAATAACCAAAACAGAACTAAAGAGATTTTCTTTTGACTGTAGGATAAGACTTTTGGCACAGCTGGGGAAACTGTTGTTGTTGAAGAACTTCTTGAAGGAGAAGAAATTTCTGTAAGTGTGCATATCACTGTAAAAATTTGATTATACAGTTGTGTTAAGAACCAAACAAGCAGGCTTATTATTATTAAGATATTGAGGATAAAAGCATATGCTATGCAAGTAATTTATAAATAACTGAAAAGTAGATAGTTTTATCAACAAGGAAAAGGAAGTCTTGAAAGGAATGTAATGCTTTCCTTCCGAGGCAGTGGGGAGGAAGAAGTCACTTTCATTATGAAGTATTTTAATTATTTACTTTTTAAACCTTTGTGTATTTCTTTTCAGTAGAACTACTGATGTTACATTGTTTTTTTATATACTATATTAAAGGTAATTTCTGTAAGAAGGTCATACAAAATGAGGCACTGCTTCCTGAGGGAAAAAGGAAATGTTTAGAACACTTGTTTTATCAGGGAGACAGAATTTATACTTTTAAATACCCATTTGCAGCACTGAAAATCAATTTGTTTGCACTTTTTGCACTCTAATCATCCCCTGGAGTTTTCACCATTCTTCTTGTTTTCTAGTGCTTATGTTTCACTGATGGCATCACAATTGCTCCCATGCCTCCAGCCCAGGACCACAAGAGATTAATGGATGGAGATGAAGGCCCCAACACTGGAGGGATGGGAGCTTATTCCCCAGCACCTCAGGTAAAAATGTGCTAATAATGAAATGTTCCACTACAGCTCTACTACACCCTAGGATTGAAAGAATGTGTAAATTTTTAGTTCCAGCATGATGAACAGGAGAGAGTGGGCTCTTCTGGATGGTAAGAGTTGCCTAAAGCAGACACAGTCAAGTCCATAACTTAATAAACTTGTTTCTCTAAAGACTAGACTATTTCTTCTGAATTGCTTTTAATGATAAAGATCAAAGTGTTATTTCTGCAGCCTTGTATTTTTACTGTAGCTTAAGGTAGCATTTCTGTTTGGCAAGCAACTTCTATTTTCAAAAGAACTTATTTTGTTTCTTTTCACCTGTCTCATGACCAGTGATTTTTTTAAATTGATATTTATTTATTTATGTATTTTTAAAAATAAGGGGTTTGTTCTAGGAAGCTTTTTTTTTTTTTTTAATTGGATAAAATTTCATCATTGGTCACTATACTTTACAAGTGTGATTTGTCTTTGGGAGGCCTTATTTAAATTCCAGCATGTCTGTGCAAATGGTTTGTTCCAGGAAAGTCAATGGGGTTGCTTGCCTAGGTAGATCTGAGCATAGAAGAGTGAAGAAATGCAAGCAGTTGTTTTAATGCTGTGGCATGCTGCCTGAAGAGAGGGAAAATAGATTAGCTTTCCATTGGATGAAACATTTTGAAATGAGCAAGCAGCCATCCAAGTATTCTGCTTGGCCCTTCAAAACACTAGGGATCACAGAAGGAAAAATCAATTTTATACAAACACTGTTTTGTAATCCTCTTTTATTAGATTTCAAAAGATTTGCTGCAGAAAATAAGAGATACTGTTCTTCAGAAAACTGTTGATGGCATGAGGAAAGAAGGTGTCCCCTATTTTGGTATGTACAAAACTACTGGAGTTTTAATCATACATAACACACTGAAAGTTAGGAAGATAACTCTGATTTCTTTGGAAACTGGTTTTGGTATCAGTAGCTTGATTTAGAATCCATTAAAATCAGTGGATATAAAAGAGTGGATAATCATTAAGTAAGGAAGAACAGAAAGGAAAATACTTGAAAATAAGCTGCAAAATTCTAAACACAGCTATTTGTGCCTAATTTATTTTTAACACCTTTCAAATGTTAATATCCTACCTTTAAATGAGCACAGATGGAGTCCTTTTTAACACTGTTCATAAATTGATTCAAAACAAATGACCTATGCAGTGGCTTAGGTATCTTTTAATATATTTTTTTTTCTTATTCTAGGTGTGCTTTATGCTGGATTAATGCTTACCAAAGATGGACCTAAAGTTCTGGAATTTAACTGCAGATTTGGTGACCCAGAGTGTCAGGTGAGTTGTTTTGTAGGTAGATAATGTTTGGCATTATGGGAGGACAAAAGTCTGATACTGTCTAACATTACTCTAACTTTTGGATGAAAAATTAGCTGATTGCACTCAAATGTGGGCTTTAGAAGGATAAGCTTGAGTGAAACTCAGCACTTTTCTGTCTTTTCTGGAATAAAGATTTTGTTTTTTCCTTTATTAAAGTTGCAAACACTTCTCTTCCCCAATCAAAAAAACAACAAAACCAAAAAGTTTATTTCTGTTCTTCAGAACAAATAGGTTTCTTTGGCTTCTACCCTTTCCCCTCAATATGTAGCAGTTATTTTACCCATAGAAATTATCTTCAAGGAATAGTATTTTTAAAGGTACATAGATTATACACAATATGTATGAAAATACAGCATATGAACATACTTATTTAGTATTATTTTTACATTCTCATTTTTTGCATTAGAATTTTTATATGATTGGTGGAGAAATCATATAATTGTACATCTTTTTCTTTAATTTGCTAATCTGTGCTTTTGTAGGTGATTCTTCCACTGTTGAAAAGTGATTTGTATGAAGTAATGCAAGCAGTTATCAATAAAAAGTTGTCCAGTTCCATGCCAGTTTGGTTTGAAGACAGTGCAGCTGTGACAGTGGTCATGGCCAGTGAAGGGTATCCAGGAACATACCCCAAGGGTCTGGAAATAACAGGTAAGTGTAGCAGGAGAAACTGCAGAAGTCTGATTCCTCTTCTGCTCTCTCTTCATTCCCTCTCCTGCCAGATGAAGGTGAATCAGTGTAACTCACATTCACAGGCATCCTAGGTCTTGTGCTCAGCAAGAGAGAAATGACTTTTCCCCCATCACATATCCAGGTCTCTGCACTGCATGCTTAAGTTCTGTAGCATGTCTTTAATAAGCATTAAAAGTAGTGTTATATGTGTTATAGTGTTAATATGTGTTAAAAGTCATCCTGGGCTGCTCACTGATTCTTGCATAACACTGATGCTGATCTGTTTTGTGGTCTCTGAGTCAGTGAAGTATACAGTCCAGCTGGGATTAGTTACAGCATGCAGATCTTGAAGCCAAATTCCCCTTTCTGTGTCTCTGAGCATGCAAGCAGCAGATTGTCTCTCATCAATAAATAGCTTTTACAAATTTATTCCTATTTTCCAGCATGATCACATTGATTTCTAGAAATCTAGATTGTGATTTCTAGACAAGGTCAATAAGTGCTGAATATCTATTTATGATATTATACAAATCATATTCTATGATTTGTAATTTAATAGAGAGTGTTCTAATCAACTGTTTGGGGTTTTTTTTGCTGTGATTATTTTCTTAAACAACAATCACAGGACTTTCTAAGGCTAAGCAGCTAGGATTGGAGGTGTTCCATGCAGGCACAGCCCTGAAGGATGGCAAAGTGGTGACTAGTGGAGGAAGAGTCCTTACAGTAACTGCCATTGAGGAGGATCTGATGACAGCACTGCAAGAAGCCAACAAGGGTGTAGCAGCCATTCACTTCAAGGGTGCCATTTATAGAAAGGACATTGGTTATCGGGCTATAGATTTCCTGAAGCAATCCAGGTAAATATTTGAAATACTTGGAAATAATTGGTGTAAAGGGAACTTAAAGACATCACTGTTACATTAATAAACTGATATAACTCCAGAGCTAAAGTTTGAACTGCCTTAATTGTAAGCAATCTAAGACCAGCTAAAAAACAGGCAAGGAAAAATGTGCTGTTGCTGTCTGGTTGAAGTGAACTTCTGGTTCTTGGACTTATCTCTAATGATACCAAGAACTTCTCATAGGTTTACAGACTCATTTTTACCTAATATCAAGCATATACACTGGCATATGCTCCAATTAGCTCAAAACTGAACTTTTGATAAGTAATTTTGTAGTCTACAAAGCATATTAGTAAGAGTTCTACTTTTGCTGAGAGTGTATGCTGATTAGTATATTGTATAATTATGATCAATAAACTTACTAAATGAACAAGGGTGTTTGTATATGGTCTTCTTTCTCTCTCCAGTACTGTACATGGGTTTTGTATTGCATTAAAAATATCAGGTCAGTGTATGAGGCAAGAGAAGAAGGTGATTTAATGAGCAGTTCTCAAAAACACTGAGTTCATGGGCCATAGGCAGTAGGTTTCTTGACTGGAGTGCTGGGAAGATCCCTAACTTACAAAGGAGACTCCTGGGAACTATTTATATATTTAAATATAATACATATTTTTATATATTTGATTCTTGTAAATCACCAGTGTGTTTCATGCTTAGAACTCAGACTTAATACTGAACCACATCAATAAGAGAGCCAAAATAGGTTTGAACCTAAAATAGGGTTGCACCAGGTAACCTGGTTCTTGCCACTGAGGAAATAACAATTACTTAATTGGAGTGAGATATGTTTGGTATAACTGGTAATTAAAGCAATTAATTTCCAAATGAAAAGTCCTGTAAATATGGTTTGGTTTGGTTTTATTGCTTTTTTATCTTGGTATTTGGCTGGTGTGTGATACCTGATGCTTCAAGATGTCTGTGACTATTTGAATGCTACTTATGGCACAGTCTGGTGCAAATCCATGGAGTTTTGTTTCTTCAGTATAATACTCTCTATCTTTAGGTTTATGTCTGAGCAAAAAGATTAACCTTTGAGCCATTGAACCTGCCTGAAATGGCTCCTAGAATGCTTAGAAATCATTTTATACATGCAAAGTTACTGTGCAAGCAGGAAAGTAGTGGAAATTGACAGCAGAATAGGATTCTTAGTGGTTAATCCCACCAAGAAAGAAGAACATATTCTTTTTAAATATAGGTTTGTGCATTTAGTAATCAATCACCATCATGTTATTTTGTTAATATTCTTTCAGAGGCATGACTTACAAAAACAGTGGGGTAGACATTGCAGCAGGGAATACTTTGGTTCAGAAAATTAAACCCTTAGCTGCAGCCACATCAAGGTCAGGTAAGACTTGTACCTTCTATTTCTGTTTCAGTCAGTTCATGGCAACGAGGCTTATCATTTGATCTTGATCTTGATCCAAAAGCTCATATTTATGTGTGATAGATTACACAAGAAGTATCTGTGGTAAGCAAATGCCTGTGATTTCTTCAAAATGTACTTCCTTAAATTTACAGGTTTTCTTTTTAAAAATGACTCTTCAACTGTATCTGACACAAGCAAAAATCCTACTATTTACTGCTGGTTTTGCTCATATGGGTTATTATTTTTTGCACAGTGAACTATACAGTTTTGGTAGATGAACCTTTAGAAAAACACAAGATGTAGCATTCTTCAGAGATACTATCTATTACTTGAGATAGATAAAGAAGACAATAGTGCTGCTTGGTTAAAACAGAATCAATCTTTTAGGTTTGGTTTTCTGGTTTGTTTTTTTTTCTTATGGTTGTGATCTCAGGCATATCTTGCTCTAGAAAATCCTTATAATTCTTTTGATAGATTTAAAATATATTTCATTTGTGAAATAACCCATTTTACTTCAAATTAACTGAAAACCTTCAAATAATATCAGCTATATACAGAGAGAATAGATACAGAGACACACAAACACAGCTAGTCATTTCTTAGCATTTTCTACCCATGCTTGTGTAACACTAGGATTTAACTAATTTTAGTTTTCAGATTACCATACTTACCTATTGCAGCCAGTCTTAGAACAAGGAGTCTTAATGTGCTATAAGTAGCAGTATTAGCAAAGAGATAGGAAATCTCAGTTGGAAAATGCCTAGTTGTCATCTTTACCTGGGAAGCAGTTAAGTAGCAAATTTCAATCTGTTACCACAATTCCTGTTCTGTTTTTCAGAAAAAAATACTTATTGCAAGTGCAAAAGTGGAATGTATCAGTCACAGTAATTATTGAGTGCTCAATCACAAAGGTGGGGAATTTTAGCCTTAGGTAATATGGAAGAAACAAAAGACAAAGCTACCAGAATTAGATTAGGAGCTCCCAAGGCTTCTGTGAAGAGGCTCTCAATGTCATAGAGAAGTTTTCTGGTGGCAGAGCAAAATCATACTGACAAACATCAGAGATAATTTGTGTTGGAGATCTTGGAGAAACCAATTAAAGTAAAAATTCACTATTTTCCTGTTTTCTGGCTGGCAGGCTGCAATGCAGAACTTGGAGGATTTGCTGGCCTCTTTGATTTGAAAGCAGCTGGTTACAAAGATCCTATATTGGTGTCTGGAACTGATGGTGTTGGCACAAAACTCAAGGTAATAAGAAAATCCATGAAAAGGAAGGAAAATAGCACAGAAGGGGAAATGTTTTAACAGAAAATATCATTTGTCTTAAAAATACCTATTTGTCTTTCTAAAAAAGAGAATGAAAAAATGAAATTGCCCTCCTTCAGGCAAAAGAATATATGTTTAGTTTCTGGCATGTAAATAGCCATACTTGAAATGATGCTTAAAATAACTCATTTTTTATGTATGCAATCAGGGACTCCATTAAGGTAGAATCTCCACCCTTAAAATGATTACTGATGGGGAAAATAATTTAATTACATGGTTGCTATTGTGTTTATTCAAACTGCAATGAAGCCCTTTCCAGTTCAATCCCTTTCCCTAAAGTATCTGCCAATTAAGGAAGCCACAATTGCTCAAATCAAACGTTGGGATGTGCTCATAGAGATGATAATAAACAAAGCTGCTCCTCAAAACACCTAGAGGAACAGCAGGACTTTAATCCCCTCCCGTGTCAGACTCTCCACTTGGGTTTCAGTTGCTCAGAGCTAACTAACAGGTTCTCTCCCTTGTGTTTTGCAGATTGCACAAGTGTGTAAGAAACATGACACCATAGGGCAGGACCTGGTTGCCATGTGTGTCAATGACATCTTGGCTCAAGGAGCAGAGCCTCTCTTCTTCCTTGACTATTTTGCATGTGGCAAACTTGACGTTGAAGTGGCTCAGGGTGTCATTGCAGGGATAGCTGAAGCTTGCAGAAAAGCAGGATGTGCTCTTCTGGGTATGATCACTCTTCTTTGAAAGCTGTGAAAAATCTGATGTGGCACCTTTGTGTTTCACTGGAATGTGTTTGTTTTCTTAACCTAATGAAGAATCTTAGAGAACTATAGAATTATAGAATCATTAGGGTTGGAAAGGACCTCTAGGATCAAGTCCAACCTTCATCCTAAGCCTCTAGTACTATAGAAAAAACAAAGCATCACATGTCTTTGCTTTCATGTAACATAATCTCTACCCACTGGAAGGAGACAATACTCTGCAAATGTTGCCATTAACTCAGGAAGCTGCTTATGAATTTTATTATTTATAGCTTTTCATTTAGATTTGTTAACTGTAACAGCTACCTAGAAAGCAAACAATACTTGCATTTATTTCTTTTGTATTTTTCAAGTAACTTTGAAACTATGTCAGATAACTTTGTTTATTTTTTTATCTTTAAAACGACTTTGTTTATCCTTTATCCTAAAATAAATTGACACATTTTCCTCTAGGAACAAGATTTATATATGTTATTGTGTATGTACATGTCCCTGTGTGTGTACATATTATCCTTTGAATGTTTTGTCTGATTTTAATCAAATCTGACAGGAAACCTAGAGATTTCACGGCTATTGTGATTCCACAAGCTTCACAAAGCTAGAAAGCCCAAGAATGTCCTTATGAGTGCAACAAAAGCTTTGGAAGACACAGAAGTTAACTGCTAGACAGAAACCTGAAAGAAACCAGGTTTCTTTATTTGCAAAACTAGTAGCAAAATTAGACTTGCTGAAGATTATTTCACCAAGATGAGTGTGTTCCAAGACATTAAGACACACATTGAAACGGTTTGCTTTTCAGACCTATCATACAAGTACATTATACATTAATAAATTGCATATGTATTCTTGATAGTGAGGTACTGAAGGGCTTGGTTTGCACAAATGTTATTAAATACAGATTTAAATGCAGATATGTCTAAGCAAATGAACTCTGGTTTTAAATTTGGTTATAGCAGTGTCATGTAGAAACATGGAAAAGCTTCCACAGAATCTAGTACTGAGCAGTGTCAAGTACTAAGCATAGAGCAGCACTGCTCAAGTACATTTGGAGCCTCTTCAGGGACACTTGATGGAAGGAGACAGTACTCTAGGTCAGCATGGTGGGCAGAGTTCATAATATAAAGGCAACTTAATTGTTGTCAAGTTGTTTTCTTGTGACCAGCAGAGGGATTAGAAAGAGAATAATGAGATGTCTGTGAAGATAGCTGGGGAGAGTTTTGCCCTGGCATGAAGTGGTAGTGTCAAGATACCTCTTTGGAAAGCTTTGGAGTGAGCAGTAAATGCTCATTTCATGTACCAAACACAGCAAGGTCCTTTCACCAGAATGGATGAGCTATTGCATTTGGTTCTCTCTTTTTTTTCTCTCCCATAGGAGGAGAGACTGCTGAAATGCCAGGCATGTATCCCCCCGGAGAGTATGATCTGGCTGGCTTTGCTGTGGGTGCAGTGGAGAGAGGGCAGATGCTGCCCCAGCTGGAAAGAATTGCTGATGGAGATGTGGTTATTGGAGTTGCTTCTTCTGGGGTTCACAGCAATGGGTACAGCCTTGTAAGGAAGATTGTGGAAAAGTCATCATTTGATTTCTCTTCTCCAGTTGGTGTCTCCGGTGATCAGACATTAGGTACCACCTGCAGTGCAGTTTCTTGCATTAGAACTTGAATTTCTGAGCAGGAAAATGTCACACAACTGTTCTGTCTGTGCTTTTGAACTTGTAACTTTTCCAAGGCACTAAAAAAAAAATATTTTAACAGAATCACATAGACAAGAAAGAAGTTAAAGGAAGGGGATAAATATCTAATTGTATGCTAAAAAAATGAACATTGTGGGGTTTTTTTTCTGTAGTACAATGGTCATTAGTATCCAGCAAATTACTATTTTGAGATTTTTTTTCAATTTTATTATTGATTAACATTTCTGTGTTGTGATTGGTCTTCTTTCACCCTTTTTCATTTGCAGGAGATCTCTTGTTAACCCCAACTAAAATCTACAGCAAGACTCTGCTGCCTGTCCTTCGCTCAGGCCATGTGAAAGCCTATGCCCACATCACTGGAGGGGGCTTGCTGGAAAACATCCCCAGAGTTCTCCCAGAGTCCTTTGGTGTCGTTTTAGGTGAGATAAAAAGCAAAGCTCTGTGTCGTGGTTTGACCCAGCTGACAGCTAAGTTCTAGACAGCCACTAATTCACTGCCCCACCAGTGGAATGGGGGATCCATGGTGTGTAACTGTTACTTGGGAGGACAAACACCAACACTCTGAATGTCCCCCCTTCTTATTCCCCAGTCATGAGCTACAGAATATCCCTTTGGTCAGCTGGGGTCAGCTGTCTGAGCCATGACCAGCTCCTCCCAGCTCCTTGTGTCCCCCCAGGCTGGTGGGGTGGGCTGAGAAGCAGAAAAGGCCTTGACTTTGTGTAAGGGCTGCTCAGAAACAAAACATCCCTGAGTTATCAACACTGTTTTCAGCACAAATACAAGGCATAGCCCCCTGCTAGATATAATGAAGCAAATCAACTCTATCTCAGCTAAAACCAGTACACTGTGGAAATATACTCATGTCAGAATGGATTGATGTGAAAGCCTGTGTTCCTGAGGCCATGTCAGCTGTCTTGTACTGTAAGAGCTAGACTTGCCTGTAGAAATATTTCCTTTTTTCCTTTTTGGGTTGGATTCTTTACAAAACTCTATCCATACTTGCAAAAATAAAACACCTTTAAAAGCAATTTGGAGTGAGCTATCACCACTTTGCAATAACCTCAAAAATTATTGCTAGCAAAAATGATACTCATGAAGTCTTAACTCATGAGTCTTAACTCTCTTAAGTTAATGCTGCTGTAGAATTTTTTGTCTTTGCATTCTGTCCGGATCTTAATACTCCTCTAAGTTTTAGTATTTGTCCATTGGTGTAATGATTTTCACTCTTCATTTGTATTTCCAATTCTCTTCAGATGCTCTTACCTGGAAGATTCCTGAAATCTTTTGCTGGCTCCATAAAGAAGGGAACCTCTCTGAGGAGGAAATGACTCGGACATTTAATTGTGGCATCGGTGCCATCCTGGTAGTTCAGAAGGAGCTGGCTCAGCAGGTCCTCAAGGATGTCCAGAGGCACGAGTCAGCCTGGCTGATAGGGAAAGTTGTCTCCCTACAAAAAGGTTATTTATTTATCTATTTATTTATTTATTTTTAAAGCAGAGCTGAAGTCCTCACTTCAGTCTTAGTCCATAGAACATGTGCTTTGTAATGTCAGATGTCACCAGAACTATAAGGAATGAGAAGCAAAGCAGTTATTAGTCTCTTTTCATGGATACTTTTCTCCTGTCTCTGTTTCTCCCCTTATTAATGTATTTTGTTGTTTGTTTTGTTGGGCTTTTTTTTTCTTTCACATATTCAGGCTCTGCCCATGTTAAAGTCCATAATCTGAATCGAGCCTTGCAAGCAAATAGGTCACTGTCTTTGCACAGCCATATCCAAGGCAAAATCCAAACAAACAAAGTGAAGGTTGCTGTCCTTATCTCTGGAACAGGTGAGAGTTATATTCTCTACTATAGTGTAAAGCAGACTACTGAAAAAGAACTTCAGCTCAGATTTAAAATCTCTTAAATCCTTGCAGTTCTCCATGGAGGCTCTAATGGTCTTCTAATAGGTTTCTTCTCAGTAACAGGCAGAATAGGTTTTGCCTTTGAATTAATTTCAACCACAAACAGAATAATCTTTAACCTCTGCTGCAAACTGACTATGAATTACATTTGTGTTCATTTTATATGCAAATTCATGCATGTGTCCAGATTCAAGCAACCACTGTGTTGCACTATAGGGACAGCAGCATTATTTTACTAATAGATCAGAATTTCTTCTTTCTGTACAGGCACTTCTAGGGTTTCCAGTATTCTCACTTGCTAAGAAAGAGACCATCATTCCAATTCCATAAATTACAGTTTACAAATTTAATTGCTATTAAAAGCCCTGTAGCCTCCAACTGTCAAACTCAGCTCCTAGTAAGACCAATTAAAAAAAAAAAAGATTAATGTTAACATCAATGGCTTTTGGATTGGGTCTCACCCACATTGCTACTTATTTAAAACCTCTTCTAGCTCTTAACTGTATTAATCCTCCAGGAACAGCTTGATAGTCAATAATTATTTTTTCACTCCTAGGCACAAACCTAGAAGCCCTCATAAGCAGCACAAAGAAGACCACCAGTTTTGCACAAATAGTTCTTGTTGTTTCTAACAAAGCTGGTGTGGAGGGGTTAAGGAAAGCTGAAAAAGCTGGTATTCCTACAAGGGTAGGTATTTATCATCTTCTTAAAATTAGCCATCCTTAGCTCTGCCTATAGCAGGAAGTACTGAGAGATAAAGAATTTCACTAGAGGTAAGAGATGGTTTGATGGGAAGCCTTAGCTTTTCTTATTAGCTCTGTCATGAACTTGTGCCCTTGGGCAAACTACCTAATATGGTAGTGAAAATACTTCATTTTCACCTTCTCCAAGATGCTGCCAGCAATCCTGATGGTTTTGGAAACAATCATTGTATTAAACCAGCACAAAACTTTCACAGTTACAGTTTAAACTTTGCCATTTATTCAACTGTAGGGCATTTACACTAAACTATCAAGCTATTTTATCTTAATTTTATTTTTAAATTACATGCTAAACAGACATGATAGTTCATTTGAATGTAATAGAGAGGTCAAACTACCATGGCAAATCTGACAGGTACTTTTGTTGAAAAGACTGTGGATGTTTTAAGTTTTATAGCACTGACTTCTTTCTACTTAAACTAGGGCATGTATCCTACATGGAAAGTACATCCCTCGAGTATATTGACTTTGTGCAGTCTCACAGGCTGTTTTATGAGTTTGTAATTAGCCTTTCTTTCATGTTTTTTGTGTTATAATATTTCAGCAAGGTTCAGGGGCCTTCAATGAGTGAAGTCAGTGTGAGACTTTAGTTGCCTTAATGACTTAGATTTGTAGGCCGTGAAGTTGTTTCGCAGTCCCGGGCCTACAACTTTGGGCCTACTCTTGCTTTTTCTGTTTTTTTGATGCTTTTGATGATTTCTCTGTATGAATAGGAATAAAGACTGCATTTTTGTCTACTAGCTGCTTGCCTTTATGAGCTATTCTTGCTGTGAATGTGCACCCAACTTGATCTGCATGTGTAGATACACTTTCTGTTTATTACTCCAGTGTGCCATTTAATTGTGCTCTTAGGACTTTTAGATTAAATTAACAGCATGTCTCTGTGTCTTTTGGGTTATCACAGGTTATTGACCATAAATTGTACCAAAGTCGTGATGAATTTGACAGTGCAGTTGACAAAGTCCTTGGAGAATTCTCAGTTGAACTGATCTGTCTGGCTGGATTTATGCGAATACTGTCGGGCCCTTTTGTCAAAAAATGGGAAGGTAAGCACAGCATAGTAGTGGATACATTTTGAAAAAGTAACTTTATAGCTTATCTTCAGGAAAAATGAAATGGGAAAAATATAGAAAAGAGACCAGATTCATTCTGGGTTTGCAGGAAAATAGATTATTCCCATCTAATAAGGAAAAGAAAGGCAGTATTTTTCCTTTTCAGATATCATTGCCACGGAGCTTTAATGATTCTGTGATTCTATGATACAATTAAGGAAACCAAAGGCAAATGCATATCTTGTAGTCTTTGACTGACTAGAAAATATTTTAAAATAAGGCCATGAAGACTTTAAATCTCTTCAAACATGAGGTGCAAGGCAAACTGTGGCTTAAGCAGAAGATGTTGGCTGGGGAGAGGTGATTATCCAGCCACTGCATACTGACCAGAAGGTCAGGTGCTTTGGCTATGTATGAAAATGTATGAAACTGGGAAACTGGGCATCAGTGCACAGTTCCTGTTAACAGAACCTTGCCAGTCTTCCGGTCAGACATCCCAGGAGCTGCCTGAATCCAAGGATGGCATGTTCCACAGGCAGATCCAGCTCTTTTTTTTTGTCCAGAGTGTTCACAGTGTCTCCATTCTGGCCATATTTTACAATTTTTCCAGATCTCTGTTAGAGGCTGGTAACACCTCTGCCTACTTCAGTGGCTGTTCTCTTTGTTGTTCACATGGTGACTTTTGTGTAACCCTGGGTGTGTCTGACACAGAACCTTTACACCTGAACTGCTTTTCAAACCTGTCTTTAAAATCAGTGGAGCAAGACAGGCCTTCCTAGGAGGGCAACTCATTTTATGCTAAAGCTGACAGCTAAAGTAAGTCAGATGAATTTTGTTTCTCTCCATTTGTTACAGAGTCCAGAAGAAAAAGGTGTAAATGTCTGTGCTGTAGACAGCTGTAGTTATGAGAAAGGAATCCCTCACTACTTGAGATGTGTTTTGAGTAGAGTATGTGTGTAGGGGATGGAAAAAATCTTTCTCTAGGGCAGAAATCTTGTGCAAATAAAGGATTAGTTTAGTTCCTTCTGATTGAGGGACAGAGCACTGTCAGTCCTGATGATTGTCCTGCACAGATCAGGATTTCATAGAATCACAGAATCCTAGAATGGTAGCAGTTGGAAGGGACCTCTAGAGATTGAGTCCAACCCCCTCTGCCAGAGCAGGATCACCCAAGGCAGGCCACACAGGAACAGATCAATCATTTTTTTTTCCTCTGTTGTTGATGGTAATTGCAACACTCCAGTAACCCAGAGACAATGACTTTGTTTATAATTTTCCAGGAAAAATACTGAACATCCACCCATCTCTACTGCCTTCTTTTAAGGGAGCAAATGCCCACAAATTGGTGTTACAAGCTGGAGTCCGAGTCACGGGCTGTACTGTACACTTTGTAGCTGTAAGTACTTCTTTGTCCCTCCCTTTAATGCTGTAATTCATTAATCTTAAGATTGTCACCTCAGATCTTGCTTGGAACATCCTTAGGCCATCATTTTTTATTACCTTTTGTCTTTTGTTCATTCATTACTGAAAATACAGTGCATGTTAACTTCTTCCCTAAGCATCCCACTGCTGCCTTCCACCAGTTGGAGTGGGGTACTAGTTCATAAAAAGCCTCAGCTAACCAGAAATCTTTATCACTGCACAGCACTAACTTAGATATCTTACAACCTTCCTTATTTGTTGTTTTCAAGAGAAAGAAAAATGAAAAACAAAACAAAAAAAGCATTACACTGGAAATTGGACAAGAAGTTTAGATTTGCTAAGAAGTGATGCAGTGTTTGTGGGAACAGAGGAAGACTTCACAATTTCTGTTAGTCAAAAATGAAGAAAACAAAAGCCAGTGATCTCTCAACTTGGAGGATGCACGTTTAGATCAGTTCAGGGAGCAGTGTTTCCTTCTTGTTCTATTCTCAGGTTTGCAAGTAACTAGTCTCCCCTCCTTTCTTCATATTATCCTTCCCTTTTCCACTGCTCTGAAAACCGTTGCCATGATATTTGCTTTGTCTTAGGAGACAAAACCTATTTTTTTTCCATATAAAAGAGAATATTCCATTCCTTTCTCCATGATAAGACTTGTGGGTTCTCTGGGCAGCAGTGTAGTGAGAAACAATAACTAAACAGCAGGGATCTGCCTCATTTAAATGCAAAAGAAAGATCTCTGCTCCATCTTTCTTCCAAGGCTTTCAGTTGACTCTTCTGAGCTGAAATGGCATCATTTTGTCCAGTTTGGCCTACCCTGTTCCCAGTTAACATGGCCTTGTTTCTATAACAGAAATGTGATTTGCTGGTGTTCTGCCTGCCTCCTCTTTATCTTTGAACTCTGCACTTCCATTAGTTCCTCACAGGCCTGTGGGAGTGCCAGCATTTTTTCTACACTCACATTAGCCCAAATTCACATTCCCTGTCATAACATAATGACAACCAGACCCTCAAGGCAGCCGGATTACATTCATTGGTGTACAGCTGGGCTCCCTTCTCCTCATTCAACCATACAGACTTTCTGGCTACTGCTTTTACAGGAGGAAGTTGATGCTGGAGCAATCATTTTCCAGGAGGCAGTTCCAGTGAAGATTGGTGACACAGTGGAGACCTTGTCTGAAAGGGTGAAGGAGGCTGAGCACAGAGCCTTCCCAGCTGCCCTGCAGCTCGTCGCCAGCGGCGCCGTCCAGGTGGGGGAAGCTGGCAAGATCTACTGGAAATAGGAGCAGCATTGCCATGAATGTCCTCAGACAGGACAGCTGAGGTGCCTTAATTGATCAAAAGAGAGGTCACAGCCTAATAACATGCACACTGTATTCTCTTCACCAAGTGTTTCAACACAGAGTTTACCAGGTCATGTCCTCGCTCAAATGGTTAAAGATTCCAAGCAAAATCTGAAGAAAGCCACAAATGGGGAATATTAAAGAAGGGAGTTGTTCTCAGTAGCTTCAGCAATGGCTCTGTTACATGTGTCTTCATTAGAATCACTTCCTTGGCTAACATTTCAATTCTTAGTCACTCTGTTAACAAACAAAAACAACCATTCTGGTGGTTACAGAGAGAACTGAG